>CATIWJ010083550.1:0-11999 GCA_949640765.1 Croton laevigatus | reverse complement strand
GATCTTTGAATAATGATTAATTGCTTGAGTAGTGACATTTTCCGTAATAAAAGAGGGTATTAATTGCTTGAGTAGTGACAATCTATCCCTCTTAATATAAGTGGCACTGTCTTTATGTTGATAGTAATTTTTTTCCCATCTTTGTTGATAGTAGTAAAGTAAATCAGGAATTTACACCTTGTGAATTACTATTGGGCTAGGCCCATTTACATTTATTCCCATCACGTTGCTTTTTTTTTTTTTTTTTAATAAACCCATAAACTTGAATGGTAGTATATAGTATATAGCATATTTTTAAGTTTGGATGTGTTAAATAACACCACCGTTTTAAAATTTAGTAAATAGCACATTAGTGTTAAAAATATTTTTCTATCCCTTTAATTAAATAAGTAAAAGAAAAAAGGGAACCAACATATTAGTACACCTCCTTCTTCCTCCTCTTCCTACTCTTACAATTTTCTTCTTCTCCTTTTCTCCTTTTTTTTTCCTCCTCCTTCTTCCTTCTCTTTTCTTTTGGTTTTTGTTTGGATTTTTGTTTTTGTTTTGATTTTCGTTTGGTTTTTGTATTTTTGAAGTGATGATTGTGTTAATTTTCTTAGATTGTATTATTGTTCATCGAGAAGATAGTGGCTAGAAATTTTTTTTTTTTTTTTGGGAAGAAAGTTATTGTATGTACCATATATACCACTAGTATGTATACCAATAGATATGTACCAATGGTATATATATATATATATATGTACTGGCATATGCATCACTGATGCATATTTTAGTATTATATATACCTCGTATGTACTACCGGAGTTGAAGTTATATTATTATTATTATTATTATTATTCTTCCTCATTTTGATTTTTTGTTTGGATTTTCGTTTTTGTTTTATTTTTCATTTGAATTTTGTGTATTTGAAGAGATGATTATATTAGTTTTTGGATTTTGTTGTTATTCATGGAGAGAGCAATAATAATAGTGGCTAGGATTTTCTGAGGAAGCAGAAACACATATGTACTACTATCATATGTACTGCCATATGTACATATATATATGATTCATATGTCAGTACATTTGGCTCATATGTACTAGTATTTTATAGTTCACATGTTCTTATATATATGGTTCAAATGTAATATCATATATGGTTCATATGTATTGACATATGGCTTAATATACTGATATATATACCATATCTATTGTTATATGTACCATATGTTCCAGTACATATGGTCTTTTAATACATATGACTTCTTTCCTTCCCTTAAACCCTAATTACCATTTTTATCTTTCCTTCCCTTAAACCCTAATTACCATTTTTATTTTTCTTCTTCAAATCAATAAATATGAACTGATAAGATGATGTAAAATGTTAAAATATTGTATTTCTCGGTCGCCGGAGGTGGTGGCATCTTTTTTTTTTTTTTGGTCGCCAGAGATGATGGCTGCAATGCCTATGTTTTTTTCTGGTCGTGGTGGTGGTGTAGGCAACAGTGGCAGCATTGGCATCAGTGGTGGTGGGGAGAGGCAGGTGGATGGCTATTTTTCAAGTAGAGGGTATATTAAGATTTTTGAAAATAGATTTAAGAAAAAGTGTTATTTATTACATTTCTAAAAGGTGGTAGTATTTTATATCTATTAAATTTCAATATATGCTATTTGCCTTTGAAAATGTAAACCTTAATTTTCGCTGCCTGCAATACATACCTCAATATACTACAGTACAAGTACAATATCTCTTGGAAGAAAATTTACAGCTACTTGCACAACAATATCTGTTTTTGTTGATCTTCATCTTCAATATCTCTCGGAAGAAAATTTACAACTACTTGTACAACAATATTTTTGTTGATCTTCATCTTCATCCCTCTTATAGAAGGTAAAAAAGATTTCACTTATTGACAACAAGAGACATGCTATATATATGAGTTTCTTCATTTTTTGATGTTAAGGTCCTAATAATAACCCATTGCACCCAAAAAAAAAGAAAAATGGCTGGGTGAATTATGTGCCACTTTTTCTAGTCAACCACATCACTACTAAAAAGCTTGAACTGTTTAGCATCAAGAGCTAATTTTCTTACAGAAGAAAATGCACCCATAATTCCTGCACCAGTAAACACAATTATGATAGTAATGTTGATCCAATAGGTTATAGAAGATTTTGGAGGGTTATGGGTCATATTGTAAAGAAGCATTGGTAGGACAAAATCTAAAGGGATGAAACCTAAAGCTCCTACTACACCATTTATATCTCCAAAGAATGGAAGCATGGATGCCATGAATCCACAAAATATTACGTAAAGTGACCGGAGGATCACTCGCGGGATTAGATTTCTTTTTGAGAACATTCCTTGATTCACATCAGCTGAGTTTTTTTCCATTATCTCATATGCTACTTGAGAATAAACCTGTATTTTAAAACAATTGGAAATGTTATCAGACTGTTTTTCAATAGGAATAAGACTCAAAATGTGCCACGATATGCATACTAGAAATTGATGCATATCATATCCAAGTTTCCAGATTGACAATTTCCAGAAAATTTTGTCAATCTGGAAACTTGGATATGATATGATTTTGCAATTTTTGGTCTAATTTGTGAGTGTTTGTGTCATTAACTTGTTTGAATGTCGGGTATTTGAGGGAAAATGAAGAATCAGGGTAACATAGCCTCCAAAACAGTTATCCATTTACTCATTTTCTGATAATTTTAACAATTTAGTCACGAACTTTCTTGGAAAGGTAGCATTTTGAGCGTTAATGCTTTTCATTTCTCTGTAAGTTAATTGAAATGTGACTCTAGAAATTAAATTACCAGGCCAATGGCAAAGAGCTGAAGCAGAACAAAGATAACACCAAGGCCAAGAACCCATGTCGGAGCTAAAGCAGGTCCTTCATCCGGCAATAAGCTTTTAAGGATATTAGAATTAGATTTGTTGCCAAATACCCAGTATCCAGAAACTGCAGCAGAATAGAATGTGACCACAATCACACTGTAACACATCATAAGGCCTTTTACCATCTTTCCAGTAGCAGGAGGAGCCAAAGTTGCCTTTATTAATGGGGAAAAGAGAATTAAGATTGTACGAACTCAATTGGAAACATTAAAGAAAAAGGCAATGTAACAATCTATTGTGAAAATGAAGTTACTTGTATTTCAGGAAGTATTCCATTCCCAAATATAGCAGCTATTATGGAAATGGAACTGAAGGCGCTGAAAACTCTTGCTGACTCGGATGATTCTAGTGAGTAGTCCCTTGGTGGGGCATTCTTTGAGAGACCTGCATAATAAGTGATACATTTTTACTTCACACACAAGTAAATTTTGCATAAAAAATAATAATAAAAGCAGAAAAAAAAAACAATCTTCAATGTCATAAGGGTAAATTTTTTTTTTCCCCCTCGTCGGGTAGAAGAAAATCATATTTATTTGGTGGATAGACATCTTGTTGGTTGTATTAATTTTTGCCCACAAAATAAGGCATACGCTTTAAATACTAACAAGACTGGAGCAAGATGGTGAGGACAGGAAACAGTGTACCAGTCATTATCAACATCAGAAATTTAATGAAGCATGCTGGTCCATCTTCAGTATTGTAGCAAGATGGTGAGACATCATGCATGGGAATCAAGAGGGAAGAATGGTCATGGTGAGGCAGAGACTTTCTTAAGTAATAGAACAGGGAAATAGACGTTTCCCCCCTAAAAGTTAGGAGGGAGGGGTTTGAACATAACCGAATTTATCTAAATGGCAGAGTATGTGTCATCTAAACTACTTGTAATGATGGTCAGCAGAAAAAGGACGCATTATTCATTTCTATCTGCAATTTGGCTTAAGGAAAGTAACCTACCGTCTATCACATAATTCAAACCTATCTTGAATGACAATTTACTTTCATTATCCCAATTATGAGAAACAGCTTCTTAGCATGCAAGAAGATTTTACTCTCCATATAGATGATATTTAAGCAACAGATATAAATGAGGATTGAAGGGATGTGGTACCTGCATGAATACAAGCACCAACTACAAGGAAAGTGTAGCCCAAACTGAGTAGCAGTGAAGCCATGTTGAGGTGTCTTAAGGAGTGGAAGGTTGGAAGCTGGGAAAGAACTATCATTATTGCTGTCACCATTGCTATGAACTCATACAATTTCATTGGTCCATTCGGAGAAATATTCGAGTACATGATCTTTCAAGACGAAAAAGTTTTGATATCAGAATCAGATTGTTACTTGGACTAATATATAAAAAGAATGAAACATTAAGAATTCTTCAATAGGGCAGGATGGAGGACAATAGATTAAGTCTAAGGTTGTGCCATAGTTAGTTCAGACAGATTAACCAGCCTGAATGGATTGGTTTAATTATATTCCAATACCAAAAACCAACATCGACTTTGGTGTGGTCCAATTGCTTGAAAACGGCGAAAAAATGAAACACTTTGAAATGGATTGAACCAAAATCCAATTGGATATACACATCACTTCTGTCCTATAATATAATTGGATTTTGAAATACTTTTCAGTTGTCTTTGCGTAATGGGAAGGTACCATTATCAGACAAAAAATAACAGGTCCTAAAGGAGGCATCAAGTGATGAAAGAAACCAAAATACTGAAGTTATCAATATAAATGGGAGGGCCCGCACCGCACAAAAGCCAGGATTGAAAACTAAAACCTCCTTTTCGTAAGAAACAAATACAACTTGCCAAAAATCAAGAATTCAATTGATTATATAGGAAGAAGCGCACTTGTACTGTGTTAGAATTTATAAACATTAATAAAGCAAAGGATACCTGAAGGCATTCCCCTGCAAGCAAAATTGCTCCTATACTTATTCCAAGATTAATGGCTCCCTGAATGAATATTACAAAATAAAACATTCCTCCAGAACCTGTATTAGGGGGGAAAAAAGGGGAAAGCAACTCCTTCAATATAAGCAACAAAGATCCGTTCATAAAAAAATCTAGCCAATTGGCCAGTAAAACAGGTCAAACTTCATAACATGCTATTGCTATTACGGCAAAGGCATACTTCACAGTCTTGTATATATTGTTCCTAGCAAAGCAAAGCAGTGTCAAGACTGGAAGATAGCAGCTATGATCGTGTTGCTACTGCACTATTAAAAATGATATAATTACACGAAATACTGTATTTTAGACCTGAATCATTTATATACTAGATAGAATGAATTGTGGTATTCATATCCTAGATCAAATTATTCATGTATAAGATTTAGGATCGAACGTTCAAAAGTTCGAGAGCCATGGCGGTGGTGATCACACTTGAGGAGTCAATTATACATAACTAAAGTGTTAAGAAAACCCTGTATTGTATAATAGTTCATAGTAGCTCAAGCCTCAAGCCCTACAGGCCATAAGCTGCCTAAATAAAGAATTTTTGCGGAGAAAAGATAAGAACATGTCCCATGAACTGACTGCTGATTGCTGACCTGCCCACTTTTGTCAAAAATAACGATATTGAAAAAGAAATGATGTTCCACGTTGTCCCTCCCAATCCCCACCTAATTAATAATCAGTACACATTGCAAGTTGAACTCAAATTTTTCTTATGCTAACAAACAAACACAGTTAAAAAGTTTAGGGTTTTTTTAAGAGAAAAAAATATAGTTCATCCGTATTCTACCTGTGATATTTTCTAATCAATCTTAAACATATCATATCACCCATTGGATTTTTTAGACACTTCCCTACATAACGTCTGAATTTCTCCAAAATTTACCGTGTTGATTGCCCCTTGTCTCCTTAGTTTGGATATGAAAAGAAGATAAAGGCTCCATGTTATGTCATATCATAATCTTAAATTTTCTTTTATCCTTTCTCCTGATTATTCTCCCACTAGATCCACTAGGAATCTTATCATTTATATATAAGATCATATCAGTAAAACTATCAAGATGATAAATCTAATTACAGATTAGACCCCACCGAGTGTGTGATTAACAAAGTCTCCCTAACTGCCACGTGTACGGAACATATTAACCCTACATTTTAGTCCAAAAGTCAAAGCAACACCCAAAAATCCCCCGAATTTTGAGAAGGATCCGAACTTCGAGCTTATCACAGAAATAAACTAACTGCCAAACAAGTCCTTTAGAGTTACAGTCGTGGCAAAGCAGAACCAAAACGAAGCAAAATCAAAATTAACAATTAAAATAAAATTATTACTTAGTTACCTAAAACATCCGCCGCAAGTTCGCGAAACCGTATATGGCGGCGACCGGCTTTTTCACAGTGATCAAGCACCTTTGACATGAGATAGTAAGAGTAAAAAGTCACAACTCCCATTACCGTTAAACATAGAAATCCTAAGCCCCATCCTAGTCCTCTAAACGCGTATGGCAACGTTAGTATCGTAGGTCCAACTATCGCCGTCGTTAAGTGGAATCCGGCGTGCCACCACTTTCCTATTCCGTTCAAAAAATATATATATATCATCAATTATCATTGCCGGATGCTATCATGCGCTTCTCAATTTTCCTTGTTAAAAAACTTTTCTGAAATGCATTTAATACC
Source organism: Croton laevigatus (assembly GCA_949640765.1). Classification (NCBI taxonomy): domain Eukaryota; kingdom Viridiplantae; phylum Streptophyta; class Magnoliopsida; order Malpighiales; family Euphorbiaceae; genus Croton; species Croton laevigatus. Next base: position 5,468 of record CATIWJ010083550.1, on the reverse strand, counting down.
TTTTGATTCGAGGACGAAGACTGCACCAGCGTCGACTTCCCGGTTGGCCTCCGAGAAACGGTCGGATTGCGGAGGATGAGACATCGGAAATGTTCAAGAAGAAGAAGATAAAACCTAGAAGCGTAGAAGGCGGTGACAAGTTGTACGAAACGGAAGAAAGCTAACGTAGGCCTCGAGTTATTTAATTTTGCCGCCCAAGAATGATATGATCTGAATACCAGAATATATATATATATGAACAAAAATCCGCCAATTTGTTGATTTCAGGAACTAAGTAAACGGAACCGTTTTCTTTTTAACGTTTTAATTGGCTTGAGTTACAGTATTGCCCCTCAATATGTTTAGATGGCCACCTGCTCGGGAAGGATGTTTTGGTACTTTTGAATGAGGTGATTAAAGAGTGAAAGAAACATTTTCAAGAAAGAGGCCAAAATATATCAAGGTTTATATAAAGTAGTTCCGTAAAATTGATTGTTTGGTTTGTTTATATGGTTATCATAATAAATGTTTTTAAAATACTTTGGACATTTCAAAAATAGCCCAAATAGGTCTCAAAATTGCACATTTCTGTCTCAGAACTCATTTTGTGTGCATCTTTCCCACTTTTAGGTACTTACTTTTGAATGAATTTGAATAGAGAAATTAACATTTTCAAGCCAAAAATGTCAAAATGATAATACTTTGGGCATTCCTAACCTAATTTGTCAACTAACTAATGCTGGGCTTAATTAGTACTATTTTTCATGTGATAAGCAGAATAATAAATCAAATAATTTTATATTAGGAACAGAATAAAATAAATAAACTATAAAATAATCTCAACTAAATTTAAATTCATTCAAATTGCAATCTGAAGTTGACATTGAAAAATTAAAAAAGAAAAAAGAAAGCCAAGCTTAGTTAACTAGTTCAACAGCTGAACATCACTTAATTGCAATTAAGTTTGGATTAGTTCAAATCTTAGGATTAATGATTAATTGAGATGTTCAATCAACCTCTTGAACATCATTTTTACATCAAAAGTTAAGTAATCCCCCTTTTCCTAATATTAAGCTTTAGCTTTATCATCTGAATAAGAACAACTTGCAGCAATAGATTTGTTATACTCTTCTATTTCTTTCTTGTACACTTCCATGGCTTCTGAAGCTTTTGCATTCCATATTTGCTTCTCTTCTTCACTAAGCTCCTACACACCCCCCCACAAAAATAAACACAAAAGATCAGAAATTTTCTGCAATTTGTAAAGCTAATAATCATGATTAGTTTTAGTTTCAGTACAGAGATTATTTATCATAATACCTTCCATTTCACAGAAATCATTGCATTAATAGTAGAATTATTAGTTCCTGGACGTTCTTGCATTATACTTTTTCTTGTTTCTTTGCTGAAAACAGAAGAAAACCAATGAAAACTCAGTAAATTTCCACTGAAGTTGTTTATTTATTTGATTAATGTTTGTTCTTGTTTTTGCTTTTTACCTGAACAAAAGGAATGAAGAAGCTGGCTTTTTAGGCCTGTTAGGGTCAGAATTCTGCTGTTTCTTCTTCTGGCGTTTCTCTTTGGTTTTCTGCAAATTTATAAACTCAAATCAGCTACCAGAAATTTCCCAATTAAGGACATTACAGATTCTGTAAAAATCGAAATCAAACCTTGATTATGTTTTCTGTTTTCTCCTTCTTCTTAAGAAGTTGCAAAGCTTCTTGTTTTTGCAACTTTAAAAGCTCTTCCTCTTCTTTCTTCAGATTCTTAGTTTCTTCATCTTTTATTTGCTTATAAGCTTCAATTTCTTGCGAGTACCTCTCCCTATTCTTCCTAGCTATCTGCAAATTTGAAAAGAACTAATTCAAAACCGTATCGAAAGCAATTTCTATCAGAATAAGCTATAATTTCAAGATGCAAAGAAGCAAAACCTCTTCATAAGGCCTCTTTTGTTCTTCTGTCATGTTCTTCCATTCTTCACCAGCAATTTTCGCCACCTTTTCCAAAATCCCGATTCCAAAATCAGCCAATACTTGAAAAAAAAAAATCCATCTTTACTAATATTTAGGAGATCTGAAATTGCAAATTACCTCTTTAACATTCTTGCTTTCTGCGAGTAAAGCAGCTCTTCTCTCATTAGAGAACAGGAAAAAGGCTGATAAAGGGTGTTTTGGCTTCAACGGATCTTTTTCTTTCCTGTAAAAGAACATGAACAAATTTATAAACAATTCCAGAAAATGATTTAGAAAAAGAAAAGAATGGTTTATATAATAAGATTTATTACTTGGTCTTCTTGTTTTCTTTTTCTGCTTCTTGTTTGAACTGAATATATTGTTCAAGCAACTCCATGGCTGTTTTTTGCTTCTGCTCTTCTTCCAAAAGTTTCATAGCTTCTATTTCTCTCTTCTCCTTTGCTACTATCTGCAAATAAGCTTCTTTCTCAATCTGATACTTCTCCTCATAAGGTTTCTTTTCTTCTGCACTAACATTCTTCCATTTTGCTCCTAATATGTTTGATATTTCTTTGAACTCTGCATTTGGGTTCTGTTTCTTAACCTAAAGAACAAGAAAAAAATTTAGATATAGTGTTTAAGAATCTGAAAGTTTCAACTAAAGTTCGGATCAGATTATTTGTTTTACCTCATTCCACTGATCTTTGCACCACAAAGTGTAAGGTGGAGAAGGCCTTTTCTTTTCTGGGTCACCATTTTTCTTCTTCTTCTTCTTCTTTTCGTCTTTGTCCTCTTTCAATGGTTGAACCAGAGGGAGAAATGTCTGTAACAAAATCAATTTAACAAAGAAAATCTGATTAGATCAAACCCCAGAAATCAAAAGATTGGAACGTTATGATCTATACTGCAATTTGCAATATTGATGCGTTTGCCTAACATTATTCAAGGATTTTCCGGGAAAAGCCAGTTTTCTACACAGCCAAACAGAAACTTGAGAAAATGAAGAAAAGAAACTAACCATATTGGGTTTAAATTCCTTCACTTTCTGCAACTTCTTCAACTCCAACTGCAATTTCTCTTGTTCTTTACCTTTGGTTTCCAGCTCCTATTCTTTAGCCTTCAAAACTTCATCTTTCTCCTTCAATAGCTCCTCAGTTTTCTCCTTCTCAATCCTCAACTTCTGAAGCATTTCTTGCATTTCCTGCATCTCTTTTTCGAAAGAAGACTGACTGGTCTTGGTCTGTTTAGCTTTAGAAGCCTTTCCTCTCGGTTTCTTAGAAGAATCCCGAGGTAAAGATAGACTTTCATGGTTCTCTTTTGAAGGATCGGTGTCTAATGGCGAAGCACAAGAAGTAAATTTCCTTTTTCTAAACCATAGTGTTGATTTTTTTTTTAATTCTTTATTTTGTTCATATGAGTTTGTTGTAATGTATTCTCTAGAGTGGGTCTTTAAGATATGTTTATTGAAACTGTAAAATCCTCATGTTCCTCGTGTGCATTTAATTGACAAAGTTGAATATGAATTTGTGTACATATTTTATTTTTTTGCTTTATTATGAGTTCTTATTCTAATATGTAAACCATTTTCAGGGGCTGACTAAGAAATTCAAAGAAAGACACAAACTACATTGGTTCAGCTGCTTTCACTTATGAGAATTTCATGCTAACTGTGCTGCATTTCCTCATAACATTGACAAAGCTTGGAAGTTCCAACAGGTTATGGACTTTGAATTTGCAAATTGTGATTTTTTTAGTAGTTTTTGTATATAGGTTTTCTGCCCTTCTTATTTAATTTCCATTCAACACTTAGTATAATTTTAATCTTTATCATTATATTTGACTCCCTTTTCTGGTTGCGCATGTGAATTGATTGATGAAATCTATATTCATTCTTTCTTAGTTTTTCATTTATTTTTAATAGGAAAATTTACAATTTCCTCCCTATGTTTTACCTATTTTATCTGTATCAGTTTTGGAATGGAAAAAATAAATGGTTGTATACATTTGACATTGTTTCATAGGTCATCGCAAAGCAGGCTAGAGGACTTAAATATACCATAAAATTGTCAGTTTTCAGTTTTTTTTTTTAAAAAAAAAGGTAATATGACAGTATTTTTATGCAGATGTCACTAAGTTGTGACCAATTGTTGTATATTTTATTTAATGTGTTCATAAATTTGTTTACGTATTCCCCTAAAAAAAGTAAGTTTATGTTTAATATAATACATCTTAAAATTATGTTGATATATATATATATATATATATGCAGAAGATGCTGTTTTTATAGCTTTTCTCTGCTTTGTTTAATTTAAAATGCTTGTAATTATTAATTTTTATGTATATAATTGAGTGATATATGAAAACTGGAGTGAAACACTTATTTTATAATGCAATTAATTCGGATTCACTTTTATTATGCAAATTTTGCCCACACTGCTCTTCATAAAACGCATCTAGTCTTTTTTTTTTGACATATAGTTACAGGGGAGGGGGAAACCAATCTCAGCCACTCCTCTCTCAATCACCAACTCTCCCGATCGAGCACCACAAGCACTGCCTACTCGTCGTTCCGTCATCCTTCAGTAGTTAACCATCACATCTCTAGACTCCTTTCCCTTCACGAATGCAATCTCGAGACCCTTTCCCTTGGTGAAATTGTGATTGAAAGTTGAAACCCTTAAATTGTTATTCTTCTTGCTTTGTATTCAGGTCAGCATTTTCATGTTGGAGCAGTTTCAGTCTTGGGCTGTAGCGGCTTGATAAATTTAAATTGAGGTTCAAATTTATATTTGTTTTGGAATTGATTATTTTTACACCGTATGCCTAAACATTATCCTAATGATAATTCTTTGACCAATACTACACTTGGTAGGAATGTTTTTGATCTTGCTTGGTGTGCTTTGATGTGTAAAGGTTTTGGTTGTCTTGTTGGTATTTAAGTTGTAATTTTGATTGCTTACCTTTGGTTTATGCTTCTTTGGTTTTCAAATTCTGTTTCTGAACATGTTGGACTGGGGCATTTTCACGGTTCTTGTGCATTAGAGTTTTATGGACACTCAGGAGCTGCTTCATCTTCAGCCACTTATTCTCCATCTCCTGCTTCAGAAACTTCTTCGTCTCCTGGTTCAGTTCCTATTCCGAACAATGAACAAGATGTCATCCGTATGATTTCAAGTCTAGGAGTGCAAGAGTTTTTAAAAAGAATGCTCTTAGGGGGACAAGATTTGGAGAAAGAAAAAATGCAGCAACGCCTAAATAAAATGGAGGGTATTATACGAAAATTTGTTGATCCTGCTATTTTAGATAATATTAATGACGATGAGCATACTCCTGGAGATGATGCTACGGATGGTAATGAACATGGTAGTAATGAGCAACATCATGATGATGATATAAGTCCTCATAGTTAGTATCTCTTAACTTATTATTACTTTTCATTATTAGACTTGTCATTTGTATTGCTTTGTTTGATACTAGACTTTGTATTACTATGTTTGGTACTATTTTACTTTCATTTTATTGTAATAACTTTGAATG
>CATIWJ010083510.1:0-12208 GCA_949640765.1 Croton laevigatus | reverse complement strand
TTTGGTCATTTTAATGAATCTAAATCTATTTATAATGCTTTGATGGTTGGACTTACTCTCATTCAAGGAGCTGGTTCTAAAGGAGCAGGTACTTTCTAGTTTCCTTCATTGTTCTTATATTTCTGCTACTCTTTTTTTTTTCTTTTTTTTTGGGAAGATTGCTTCATTTAGATGTGATTAGTGTGTTTTTTAAACAATGAAAAAGATAAAATCTTTTCCTTTTCTTTTCTTTTTTATTTTCTCCATGGATTTGATTGAGCTTGATAATGCCCTTAATGGCAGATTGATTTTTCAGATACTATTGTGGTTAATGCGCCCTTTCATGGCAGATTTACATTTTCTTTCTGAGTTGTGTTTAGATTTGTTTCTTTACTTTCTTTAGTTTTGTTTTTGTTTTTTTTTTTTGATAAAAAAATTCAAAAAATAAATGGACTGTTTGTTTAAAGTTAAATTATTACTACTATTTTTAAAATCAGTGTTTTTTAATCTGCAGTGTCATTTATTATTACATGACATTGTTTTCTCTGTCATTTGCTTCTTTTTGTCCAATCATTTTGCCCAAAGTTCATTGGTATGAGTGAAGCAATTTGTTCTATTCCCTTTCCTTATTTCTTTCACTTTCTTTTTTTTTTTTGTAAGAATATCAAGTAAATTACATAGAAGTTTCCTTCTTTTTTTTTTTCAGATGCAAATGTTCTTTTTTTTTTCTTCTCCCAATTTAATTAAACAAAGCATTTTCCATTTAGATTTATTCAATAAATGCCAATTTATGATTTGATTATCTATACAATAAAGTTTGTGTTATTTTATATTATTGTTCTAATTTTCCCTGTAAAATTTCAATAATTTCAGTCTGTTTGGATGGAACATTGCCTGGCTATCATTTGCATAGAGGATATGGTTCTGGAGCAAACAGTTGGCTTATTCAGTTGGAGGTTTGTTTTTTTTTTTGAATTTGAAATGACAGTATTTTTGTGAATTCTGGCTCTGGTTTTGCTGCATTTATATGAACTCACATGATATGAACAGGGTTTCACAGACACAAATACAGAACACGACATGATACTGACACGAGACACACAACTCTCACCTATAGGGGAATACATATATATTTGTACTCACATTATATGAAATAGGTAGCACAGAGCGGCATGATAAAAACACAAGACCCGCCTAATTCTTACCTTAACTATAGAGGATTACAGATAAACATAAATGATCTTGTTATATCTCTTAATTTGATCATTAAGGATATCTATTGGTTGGCTTTAAGGATAAAATTGCTTTTGCGAACGAACTTTAATGATTGAGTAACTTGTGTTACATTTTTGACAAAGCATGTTTTATCTTCAACTTAAACAGCATTTCTTAAAATTGATATATGTTTTAGGCACAAACGAAGTTTCGTAAGTCAATTACAAGCTTTGCAGCTTTTTTTTAAGCTCTCTTTAGAATGGCCTCAAATTAACTAAGCACAACTGTTTGTTTGTATGATGAATCTTTCTTCTTAATGAAAATGAGGGCAGCCTGGTGCACAAGCTTCTGCCATGCTTTGGTCCAGCGAAGGGTTGGATCACGGTAGAAATTCTTTCAAATCAGTGTCTTAGATTGCGAAATAAACCTTTTAAAAAATCTTGTGCAGGGAGGAGGATGGTGCAACAACATCAGAAATTGTATTTATCGTAAAACAACCCGGCGTGGTTCATCAAGATACATGGAAAAGCAGTTGGCATTTACAGGGATCTTAAGCAATAAGCCTCAAGAAAATCCTGGTTGGTATTGTTTAATTCTCATTTTATCTCTGTCTTTTTGCTGTTTACTGGTTTTCCAAAGCTGTTCTTGGTTTTCTCAAACAAAAAAAAAAATCTGTTGGTAATATTTTGTAGATTTTTTCAACTGGAATAGAGTAAAAGTTCGTTACTGTGATGGTGCTTCTTTTACTGGGGACAGCGAAAATGGGGTTCGTCTTCTGATATTTGCTAGTTATGTTATTGCATGTTAAATTACATCGTGGTCCATATATATAATTTGGTTTGAAACTTCTGAACAATCTTGAAAAGATGTTTCTAAATTTTGTTTATAGGCTGCAAAACTGCAATTTAGGGGGCAGCGTATATGGCAGGCTGCAATGGAAGATTTAATGTCCAAGGGAATGCGAAATGCCAATCAGGTTTCTTGCTTCTCGAACATTCAATCTTGCTCTTTCATCATTCTGTCTTGGTTCTTGCTTAACTTGATAAGTTTCTCTGCTGTTCAGGCACTTCTTTCTGGATGCTCTGCTGGTGGTCTAGCTGCCATTTTACATTGCGATGAGTTTCGCAACATGTTCCAAAGAACAACTAAAGTGAAGTGCTTGAGTGATGGTGGTTTATTCCTTGACTCGTAAGTGTTACCTATATTCTCATTTCCCCCCTTCACAATTAGGTTGTGTTCAGCAACCAGCAGTTTCGAAGTAGTCAAAGCGTTAAAAGCTATTTTTTCGTTACCTTAATTGTAAGATATCTTTTAGCTATTTATATAGCCTTTTATAAAAGGCTAACACTCTTAGCTCTTATGCTTTTAGCGTTTAGTAAATAGTTATTATGAACAACTAACAACTATTCGAACATCTACACACTACTTAATAGCTAAATCTGCTGGCACTTGCATGCTCATCGGGTTGCATTTTATCCCTCTGAAGCTCTTTGCATTGCTAATTTTAGAATTTTCTGATCATACTGAGCTGAACCCATTTTTTATATAATTTCACTTGCTAAATTTCCTCCAATTTTTGACATTCCAGAGTCGATGTATCTGGTGCCCGCACTCTAAGGAACATTTTCTCCGGTGTGGTCAATTTGCAGGTAGTCTTCAGGATTTTGCAACTTTGTTGTTTTTTTTCGCTTTAAAGATTCATTTCTGTTACTAAGTAGTTGGAAAATTGTCCCGGCTGTCACAGGGGGTGAAAAATAACCTGCCTCGTATATGCACTAACCATCTCGACCCAACTTCGGTAAATTTGATGCTTTGTTTCTTATCCTGTCTTTGTCAGATATTATCTACAGAACTCTAAAGCATGAAACCATTTCTGTGATTTTCTTGTTGCAGTGCTTCTTCCCTCAAAACATTATCGGCAATATCAAGACCCCATTGTTCCTTGTCAATGCAGCCTATGATGTATGGCAGGTAATGATCTTTTCCTCAAGATTACAAAAAAATTTCATCAATGCAATACTGCTTGAATTCTATGATTAGCGAATAATGCAAAACTAACTTTATTCTTTTCCTGCTGCGTTAAAACAGATTCAGTCCAGCTTAGCTCCACCAACTGCAGATCCGCATGGCTACTGGAGCGAATGCAGAAAGAACAATGCAAAATGTTCTGCATATCAAATCCAATTCCTGCAAAGTAATTTCGTAAACTATTCTACTACCTCATCCTAGATTTGAAGCCTATCTGCCAAATGTAGCAGTTCTTAAAAAAACCATTTTTTGGAACAGGGTTTAGGAACCAAATGCTGCACGCTGTAAGAGGGTTTTCAATGTCTAGACAGAATGGTTTGTTTATAAATTCATGTTTTGCTCACTGTCAAACAGAGAGACAGGATACTTGGTTTGCAGATAATTCACCTGTCGTTGGAAACAAGGTACATTACATATACATTTCTTGCACATGTTCGTTTCATGCAGAGTGACTGTTAGTTCATATGGCATATGAGCCCCCTCGTAAAAAAGTGTCAAACTTTGCTGATTGAAAATTTTGCAGGCAATTGCGATTGCTGTTGGAGATTGGTACTTTGATCGATCAGGCACTAAATCCATCGACTGTGCCTACCCATGTGATCGAACATGTCATAATCTGGTTTTCAGATGAGCAAAATTAATAGTTTCAGCTTTCATAATATTATTATTTGAATCCAATTCATATACCTTCCCCACCCCCTTCCCCACCATTGTCACTGGGAAAAGGAAATTCTGCTAGAAAATTCACTTACAGAAGACAATAATATGAAGATTGCCAAGAAATGCAAATTTTTAGGACAAGTCTTCTTAGTACAATTGTAGCACTTCTTGTGCTTGTAAGCTGCAATTTATGATTACGTCAAAAAAAGGCTGCAATTTATTATTAATTTTTCTTTTTCGGTCTTGAAAATGTAATATTTATTTATTTTTATTTATAAAAAAGTGATTTATTATTATCAACAATGAAATTTGTTTTTGTATTGTAGTGCTTTTTTTTTTGTCGTGAATTGTCCAATTGACATGGCTTTTTATTTTGAGAATTGACTAAACTGCCCTCACCGACACCATATGGATTTTCCTTTTCCTTTTCTCAAGCAGTCATTTTTCTCAATTCTAATCAAACAGAAGAATTTATTTATTTAAACTACTAATAAGGGTCCATGTTTTTCCACTAAACTTGTGGTTTCTGTTTGTCAGTTTTTCTTGTGTTGGAAATCTATGAATCAAGTTTTGATTAGTGAAACCATTATTAAGAGGAGAGTCTATTTCTTCACTCTTCTGGAAAAATTATATAATGGAATTGTGACGGCACGTAATTCGTTGATGTGCCGTAATTAACAAATAAAATCAAAGCACGTGACATTAATTTCAATTACCTATGAATAATTAATGTTATATTAAATACATTTATTTATTATATTTTTTTAAATAACTAAAATTAAAATCAACTATATTAATTCTATTTATTGGTTACGGCACGTTATTCGTTGACGTATCGTCATTGTTTCACTATATAATTACTCCTTCTTTTCAACTTTCTTTTGTATACTGTATAACATATCTTTAAATTATAATATGTTTTTAGCAACTCTAATGTAATACTTTTATGTCTTGTTTGCAACGTTGTCGTTTTAGTCCTACAGGATTCTGGTCAGAAGATCGGGGTTGGGCCCTTGTTGTTGCAGAGTTCGATTTCACCTGATTCATCGTTCAATTTGCTCTCTCTCCAATGTAATACTTTTATGTCTTGTTTGCAGCGTTGTCGTTTTAGTCCTACAGGATTCGGGTCAGAAAATCGGGGTTGGGCCCTTGTTGTTGCAGAGTTCGATTTCACCTGATTCATCGTTCAATTTGCTCTCTCATTTATGGAAGAACGCAAAACCCTGTATTTAAACCCAAAGTCATAACCTTCGGAGAACAGAAAATAAAGAGTCGAAAGCATCAAAGTAATTCAAATGAGTGCAGGTACAATCTTTTTCTCCCTCTTTCGATATTTATGCATCCTTAAATTCTCTCAGACATTCTGCAATTGATTTGTGCTAACCCCTTCCTTAATAAGTAAAGGAGCAAACTTTACTCTAACTTGGAAACTTTAATCTTCTCTGAATTTTACCCAATTTTCAATGGCAACCGAAATATGAGTTTCTTTGATTATATAGAAAATCTTGCAGTTGCAGACAGTATGCATCACATGTATTTTGATTGAGAAAATTTCTCTTTTTTTTCCCTTTTTCTATGTTAGCTTTTGGATTCTTAGTGAAATAACAGTTAAGAATCTGTTCAATTTGGATATACCAAACCAATATTTCATTCTATTACAATATGTTATTTCTCTATTTGTAATCCAGTGAAAACCTCAAATTTTAAGTTCTTGTAAAATTGAAGTTCTGGTTGAAAAGATTTTTTTTTTTTTTTTCACATTCTAGTAAAGTGAGGAATTTTTGGCAGGTGGTGCATTTGGTGGAAATAGAGGAGTAAGACCTGTACCCCCAGAAAAAGGAATTTTCCCTTTGGATCACATGCATCAATGCGACTTGGTAATCTTTTCTTTTAGTATTTCACAGTAGAAGAACCATTTTCTTGCTTGTTTAGTGGATTAGAAAGCAATGTTGATCTTATTTTTGTTAGTAATTTTCCTTATACTTAAATTTTAAGTTCCTACATTTTCTGGGTTACAGGAGAAAAAAGATTACCTAAATTGCCTGAAATCTTCTAGTCATCAGTCTGAAAAATGTAGACTTTTCTCCAAAAAGTACCTGGAATGCCGGATGGAGAAGTAAGTTCAACATTCTATAACATCCTCATTTGATATATGGATATTTAGGCCTTTGCCAGTAAAGTTTTCTGTTACTGCTTAGTTCATTGGGATTTTGCTTGAATTCTGAAATCCTATACGGAATGATTTGGTGTGAGTTGGATGTGGGGCCCATGCTATTGCTGGAATCAGCGAATGCTTGTTTGAATGTTCTCTATTCACCATATCGGAAAAAGGAAATGCATAAATTTCATACAATCAGAGTCTACCAGTTCATTCTATAATTGGATAGTGTGACCCATTTACGTCTTGAAGTTGCAACCTTTTCCCTCTTATGACATGAGCATCTTTGTTACGAAAAACTACATGCACCTGAATATAGAAAAGGGTTAAGAGACATTAGTATTATGAATACATCCTAAATATGAGCAAAATCCAAGGAAAAATAGGAAGCTAAAGCCACAAACACATCCTAGAGGGAATGAAGTCCTTTTTTTTTTTCGCTAACTTTTCCTTATGACCCTCCTTTAAATTTATTAGTCCATGTACAAGCAATGTTCATTAACAGCAAGGTTACTGTGAATCAAAGTTTTATTATGTGACCATGTCTATTGATGACATGTGAGTCTAGGGCAATGAACGTTGCTATATTAGCAGTGAAATTTCCACTGGATGCCATTTCTGTGTATGTGCAGTAGGAAGTTGATTGGACGTAGATAATGTTTCGGATCCAATATTCCTGAAATATATTGGAAGCAGAAGGTGTGGAATCAACTGTGATTTATCCAAATGATCCATCTTGATGCAACTGAACCGTAACATGTTTTGAAAAACCTGAGGTTTGGCAAGCCTGAAATGTTGCCTGAAGATTGTATGAGAGACAAGCATCTAAAGCTAAGAAGTTAAAAATGTAGTTTACTGTTCATACTAATCACCGACTGCAAATGATTCTTTTTTTTGAGCCAAACTGTTCTGCTAGAGGAATAACTATAAACATTTTGTCAAGAGGTTACAGTTAGTATTTCATAATTCTTGCATAGCAGTAGGGGCTTTTCTCTTATTGTTTCTGGTTAGATAATGGTTTATATTCACCATACAACTTTTTTTTTTTTGCAGAAATTTGATGGCTAAGCAGGACATATCCGAACTCGGGTTTGCAAAAGAATCTGATTTTGAAGCTTCATGAGAGAAGAACAATAACAATGAGAGAATAAGGAATTGATTTAACTATGGATGAAGAACTCTGGTTAGATAATGGTTTATATTCACCATACAAAATTTTTATTGTTTTTGCAGAAATTTGATGGCTAAACAGGACATGTCCGAACTCGGGTTTGCAAAAGAAACTGATTTTGAAGCTTCATGAGGGAAGAACAATAACAATGAGAGAATAAAGAATTGATTTAACTATGGATGAAGCACTCTGGAATAAAAGATTGAAGATATATGAAATTGGAGTTTTTAAAGATTTTGAATATTCTTATTTGATATACTAGATTCCACAATCAACATTGTATTGGATTAGAAACCAGTAAATTTTGTATTCATGTATTTTAAAAGTACAGTTGTTTGGATCTGTATGCATTTGGTTGTTACTATTTAAAAAGCAAACATCACTCGAAATGCTTCTGTACTAACTACTTACTAATTTTCTAACAGCTTCCTTTTGTCTGATTTTGCTAATTCAAGATGATGATTTAGCAATGAATATGGTTCAGAAAAAGCACAAATTTAAATATATTACATTGAAATTAGACCATAAAAACATATTTTATTTTATTTTATTTTTTATAGATAAACATGTTTTATTTGAAATTTATAATTTATTTAAATTTAATGAATCTCATATTTACCAAACCAAATTAAAAGATAGTTACGTCCTGGTTCAAATCAATGAATGTCTGAGAGAATTTAAGGATGCTTATATATCGAAAGAGAGAGAAAAAGATTGTAACTGCACTCCTTTGAATTACTTTGATGCTTTCGACTCTTTAATTTCCGTTTTGTGAAGGTTATGACTTTGGTTTTAAATCCAGGGTTTTGCGTTCTTCCATAAAAGAGAAGACAAGTTGAATGATGAATCAGGTGAAATTGAACTCTGAAAAAACAAGTGCCCAACCTCGATTTTCTGACACGAATCCTTATGATGATTTCACGGAATTGAGAGAAGTGGTTAATACTCCTTGCACGGGGCTGCAGGCTTTTAGTCTCACAGTTAGGGACTGGCAAATTTCGAAGAAAGCATAATGCACACCATGTGTTCGACAAAATTTCTATTAGTCTTCGAGGTGCATATTTCTTCGTTTTTCACTGCAATTCCTAATTACAAATTCCGAAATTGTTGATTTTCTATTTCTTTCGACGAATTCATGGACTGTAAGTTTTTGTCGATGAGTATTTCTCCCTTTCTGTCAAGGGGCAGTGAGTTGCCAATGGCTACAATGGCACATTCACGTAAAAGAGCAAATTCCAGAAAACAGCTACCGAAGAACCTTCGTTCTCCTAGACGAACCCAACTTCCCCCTGAGCTTGGGGTTAACTTATTCTTGAAAAAGCCAACCTCTGGTGATGAAATGAATACAATTTTGGATGAAGATGGCGATGGTGATGAAATGGAAGAAGGAGAAGGTGAGTTACAGGATCAGAACGATGATATTGTTTGGGAATTAGATGAAATTGAAACAATATCATCTCTTTTTCAAGGGAGGATTCCTCAAAAACCTGGGAAATTGAATAGAGAAAGACCTCTTCCTCTTCCTGTTCCTCACAAGCTAAGACCTTTAGGACTTCCTACTCCCAAGAGACACATTAAAAGGGGTTCTATATGCAAAGAAGTTTACAAAGATCCAAGCTTTCTTGTCGGATTAGCCAAGGAGATCAAATGCCTTAATGCTGATCAAGATGTTTCTTTAGTTTTAGATGCTTATGCTCATTTATTGCGTAAAGGGTCACTATCCTTAACAATTAGAGAGTTGGGTCATATGGGATTTCCTCAAAGAGCTCTTGAGACATTCTGTTGGGCTCAGAAACAGCCTCAGCTTTTCCCCGATGATCGGATTTTGGCATCCACAGTAGAAGTCTTGGCTAGGAATCAAGACTTGAAAGTGTCATTTGATTTTCAGAAGTTCATTGGTTTGGCAAGTCGTAGTGTAATTGAAGCTATGGTTAGGGGTTTCATTAGAGGTAGAAGCTTAAACCTAGCTTGGAAGCTTCTTATAGATGCTAAGCATGACAATAGAATGTTAGATCCAGGCGTATATGCAAAGTTGATATTGGAGCTTGGAAAGAACCCAGATAAGTACACAATTGTATCACAGTTGTTGGATGATCTTGGAGAAAGAGAAGATTTGAATTTAAACCATCAGGATTGTACTGCTATAATGAAAGTTTGCATTAAGCTTAAAAGGTTTGATTTAGTGGAGACTCTATTCCATTGGTTTAAGCAATCGGGACGTGACCTAAGTGTGGTTATGTACACTACTTTGATTCATAGCCGTTATTCAGACAAGAAATACAGAGAGGCATTATCTGTGGTTTGGGAAATGGAGGGTTCAAATTGTCTGTTTGATCTTCCTGCTTATCGTGTCGTCATAAAGCTCTTTGTTGCCTTGAATGACCTCTCAAGGGCTGCTAGATATTTTTCAAAACTGAAAGAAGCAGGTTTTTCTCCAACTTACGACATATACAAGGACCTGATTACAGTTTACATGGTTTGTGGGAGGTTTGCAAAGTGTAAAGAGATTTGGAGAGAACTAGAGATGGCAGGATTCAAGTTGGATGAAGAAATGACATTGGCTTTATTGCGGCTCGAAAGTGAATCAAGGTCAGATGTCTGAACTATTTGTTGCAACTTGAAAGCGAATCCAGGTTAGATGTCTGAACTATCTTCAATCCTTTCAGAAACATATGCATCAACTAGAAAACTGCTGTTGCTCCCTATTTTATGCTTTACGCTATTTGTTAATATATCGCATGATTCTAAAAAATTTTAGCCAATCTTTTTATGTTCAATTTATATCTGAACCCACTTAAATTTATTTCTGAACGCACGTAGTTTGGAAGGAAGGCTTGATTGTTGCTGTATATATTATGTGATTTGACTTTGTAGGATCCTTCCGAATAAGCAAGTTCCCTCCATAGAATTTCTTTGAATAATATATGAGAACCAAACAAGATTCACACTCTATGTGGAATAATTCATTATCACATCACTAATGAACCGCTAGCAAGAAACTCTCATTGTCAATCCTTTGAGGCAAGCAATCAAGAACGCATGGCTAGCAAGAAACATATAATACTTGAACATAATGTACTTCTGCATCATGCATATTGCGGACATCCTCATCCTCTTAATTGTTCCCTTGAAAATTAGATAAAATGCAATTAAATAATTCAGAAGCAGCAAATTGTTATCAATCAGCGTTTATTTCCAACTAAAAAATTCCTCAAAACTGCTACGTACTAATGAATGTAATAGCAGATTTCAAGTAACTAGTCAGGAAAACTAAATTACCGTATGGAACAGAAGCTTTGTATCCAACAAGGCTCAAGTGAAAAACACAACCAAATGCAGCAGCACATGATGTAGTAAGATAAGCAAGAAGGAAACAAAAGAAGCTGCTACTAATGTAATACACCCCAAATGACAACCACAGTGAACATATTTCATGAGTACCTTGCTTGGATTATGAACACAATTTTTTCATAGAAGGAGATTTCAAAACCTCTGAGAAGATATAGGTATACACATTCCATCTGCTGGAGTTCATCCCATGAAACTAGCAACATACGTAAGTAAATTATACCGGCTCTCTAATTAACAAACCCTTTATTATTTTCTATTCTAAGGCATCTTATGAGAGTCCATTGATGAGGTTAAATTTTACAAAAACATAGTTCATTACTTTTCCTGCACATTCATACAATCCATGCTATAAGTCAAATATAAATTTCATTCTAATGTAGAGAATTGCCCAGTAAAATATGTTTAAGAAGGTATATGTTCAAAATTTCATTTATTGTAAGGCAACAAAGAAGTGAATTCTGATTAAATGCATTTGCTACTTATCCTTTTACAGTTGAATTTGCTTGTATTTCTATTGCAATGAAGAAAGCAGAAGCTGCAAAGCTTTGATCAAAGCTTTGTTCATCTGTTCTAGTATAACATCAAAGATCAGATAATTACACACAATCACAAACAAATTAATTATTCAGAAAGGAAAATGTCCAATCCAATAATATACCATAGCAGAAAGGCAAGCAAATAACTCTTAGTGTTTGGCTATTTAAAGAATGGATGATTTCTTTCAATAACCTCATCCCAGCTACCGAAATAAACATGAAATTGAAGTAATGGAACCGAAAATGGCGGTTTCTATAGGTGTTGAGGATCCAGAGAACAACCAGACAGAAAGTAAAGCTGAGGCTGATACGACTCGTAGAGTTCATGGCTCCATATTTTCCGATTTCCGATTAGAAGTTTCAGTCAGTTGCTTGCGGTTGGTTATGACTTATTTCCATTTCCTGGTGGGACTTGCTTTTATACATATGCTGCCATTTTCCGTTAGTGGCATTGTTTTGAATTTGAAACAAACCAAATTACAATTTAGCGCACTAGCGTAACTTTATTCTCAATTGTACCCCTCCTCTGAATTTTTTTTTTTCTCCTATTCATTAAGCAAACTACGCCCTAAAAAAGAGAGTAAATCAACAATTAGAAGAAAAGGGTTGTATTTCAGAAAATCAATCTTCAATTTTTCGTTTAACAGAAAAAAAAATTAATCTTTTGTTTTAGGTTAATTTGTTTTTATATATCTTATATAAGGTATATTGATTATAATTTTGGGAAAAAAGAAAAATGAAAAATGAAGGGCCACATATTGAGGAAAATGAAGTTGGTGGGAATGAGTGCATGATGCAGTCATGCAACAAAACTAGGGGTGAGCATAATTAACCGAAAATCGAAACCGAACCGTTACCGAACCGAAACCGAATCGAAAATCGGTTAACCGAACCGATCGGTTTCGGTCTCGGTTGATAAGATTTTGAATTTTCGGTTTTCGGTTCGGAGGTCGGTTTCAGTAGTTAGTAAACCGAACCGAAAACCGATATCAAACCGAAACATAATATATAACCTAAGTTAACCCTAAAATAAAACTCATCTTAATCTAACCCTATATACTAAAGCTTCGCCGCCCCTCTCTCTAGCTTCAGCTTCTCTTCTTCTACCCA
>CATIWJ010083451.1:0-24632 GCA_949640765.1 Croton laevigatus | reverse complement strand
ACATCATCTGTTGATGAAGAACTTCGAGGCCTCTTGAAGAAAACCCATTTCAATTTGAGCTTGAAGCTACTTTGTTCATGCATTTTGTAATTTTGCTCCGTTCATACTTGGCTTTGATATGAAATTTTGCACCTTTTTTTTTTCCAAGTTTTGCACTTCTACTCTCTATTTGGTTCTTTCTAAGTGATTTCATATCACAATTTATTTTTATGATGAAGATTGTACTTAGGCCTTGTTTTAGTTATAGAATCTGGAATTTGTTTTGTTTTGATTTATGTAGTGCTCTAACTTGGGTTTTGTCACGAAATTTGGCTTCATGAAATTATTTGGTTCACTGTTTCAATTTTGCATATCTCTCCAGTTTCAAAACTCCACTGACGGGGACTTTTGGGTATTCCGGCAACCAGTCTGATGATCGGCAGCTAGAGTTGCATTCAGGGAAGAAGAAGATGTAAATTTCAGTTTAGTCCCTGAAATTTGTATACTAACTTAACTAAGTATTAATTTAAAATTAATCTTAGTTAAGGTCCCTAAGTTTTTAAATTGTATTCAATTTTAGAAAAAATTTTCAATGAGAGGTGAAATGAGTAAGTCAAAGATAAGTTTTGGGTATTTTTTCACAAAAGTTCAAATAAGGGCGGCAATTTAAAAAACGAAAAAGTTCAGAGTGAAAACCTTGATTGGGCTAGAAAAAACCAATTAATTAATAAGAATATTTATTTTACAACTTCAATACTTTTTTTTTTCCCTCTTTTGAGGGAAACCACTTAATACCAAATTAGCATTACATTATAAAAAAAAAAAAAAAAGAGAAAGTGGAATACTTAATATTCCTAATTAGTAATTAGTAACACATTTTCTTCTGCTTCCCAAAAAAATAAAAAAATAAAAAAAACATTTTCTTCTTGAAAGAGAATATTACAACAACATCATGCAATTTGTTTAGTACTCAAAAGTACAAAACAAACTAATCCAAGAATATGATTAATTATAATTAATTAAATGAACTTCTGACATCAACGCTCCAAAGAAATTAAAAAAAAAAAAAACCTTTAAAAATAGATTTCAAATACTGCTAAAACGACAGCACATATTTGGTTATTCGATGCATTAATATTTAATGGTGTTGTTTATTTTACTCAAACTATATACCACTATTAAGCAATAACTCATTTTAAATTAAAAAAAGGTTTGTTTTTTTAATTTTTACTTACTGCCAAACAAAAATTGGCGGTGCCTATGGCAGTCTGCCAGAGAACCAGCCAGGGCTCTGTCGGAAGACTGAAAGATTATTGAAGACTGTATTGTTTTTTTTTTTTTTTTCCCTTTTAGTTACCTTCAAGGTTTGAATTCATGACCTTTTGATTTTTTGTGACTTACTTCACCACCAGACAAATCCTTTGGGTTGAAGATTGTATTGTCACTAACTAACCAGTTAAGAGTCCAATATATATAAACAAATAAAGAGGATTTTAGCTAATAGAGAATACAATTTCAGAATTAGAAAGAAAAGTTAATATAATCTTTTGTACGGATTTATGAAAAAATAAAGTTTTAGACAATTTATATTTTAGTGTTAGATGATATTTAATATTTTTTATTAAAAATTTTGAGTGTAAGACTAGACTTGTTAGAAGCCATAAATCCATGCACATACACACAACTAGTTAGAAACGGGTCCCACTCCCAATCCAAGAAATGAAGGACATTGTCCCACACCACACGGCTTGTTGACGCTATATGAACAACGGTAATGAAAG
This sequence comes from Croton laevigatus, assembly GCA_949640765.1. NCBI lineage: Eukaryota > Viridiplantae > Streptophyta > Magnoliopsida > Malpighiales > Euphorbiaceae > Croton > Croton laevigatus. The sequence goes on along the minus strand of CATIWJ010083451.1, from coordinate 22,872 downwards.
ATGTGATCCACATGTCGTTGATAGGAAATGTAAGCCAACAATTCTATTCTAGTGCGGCAGAGCGCGTTGTACTACTTTATGAACTATTATTAATTAGAGAACCGTTGTGAAAGAAATTCAGTCCACCGATGCACATAACATAACCCACAAAATTAAAGGAAAAATAACAATCATAATACATTTATTTATTGGTCTATAAAAACCAATTACACTGATTTTGTAGTTGTAGAATTTAATAATATCTCTAAAAAAATTAACTTAAGTTTTTTTTTTGACAATTAATTTAACTTATTAAAGACTAATATGTTTTACCATTAAATCAAATATTAGAGTCTAATTTAAATTTCACATCTCTTTTTCTTTTTCTTTTTTTAAAATAAATAACATTATGGTGTTACTTATGAATAATAAAAAATTATAATAGTATCTAAATTCTAATACCATAAAAGTATTATGTTATTGTTTTATTTCATTTGTTTTTTTTTTAATATGTAAGGAGGTTCATTTATCGTGAATCTTATAAAAAAAAAATAACTTTTATTCATTAGATAAAGAATATTTGAAATCAAATTTATTTGTGAATTAAAAAAAAATCTATAACATATATAAATAACGGATTACCATTGGCTTCGTCTAAACTCCCTATAAAATCTATATTAATGATGATAAAGTTGTCTTTTAATAATTATTTATAATAATTAATTAATTAAATTTAAATTATATTTAAAAAAAATATTATTTTAATTATTAATTAATTAAATTCAAGAGGGTCTTAAGAAAACAATCTCAACAATTAAAATAATTAAAAAAAATTCTCGCTATCCAAAAAAATATCAAAAATAGTAACTTGAGTAAAAATTGACATTTGATTAATTTATTTAAAAAAAAATACTTGGTTAATTTATTTAATAAAAAATAACACAAATAAAAAAAAGACGTGTATAACTATTCTATACTTTTTATAAAATTATTGTATTACTTTTATACAAGCATAAAAAAATTTAGATTTATCGTACAGTTTTTAAACCACTATTATATGGGTATTGTACAATTAATGTACATTGATCTTTTTTCTTTTTTACAAAATGATTGAGAGATGCTTTTAAAATTTAATGAGACCACTTTTTTCTTTTCAATTATGTTCTATGTCTGTTTTAAAAAATGAAAAAAATAAAAATAAACTGGATTTACATATATCCTAAATTTTGAAATCTTATTTTAATAAAAAATACTATAGACAATTTATTAATTAAATTCAAATGACATTTCTTATTACATATGTTGTTTTAATTATTAATATTCTATAAAATATTATTTAATTATATTTAAATTTAAAAAATTAAACAATTTTGCTTAAATTTTCACTTATATGATTTTGAGAAGAAAAGTTAGTATTAAGTGAAAAAGAATGAAATTTTAATTTCACTTTGAAATTCTTTTTATCATATCTCCATGGTTAACCTAATAAGTGTAGGTTTTTTTCCTAATAAAACTAGAATATGTGTTTCTTAGGAAAAAAAAAAAAAAAAACAATAAAACAAAATTAGAATATGTGCAGTTTATTTCCTAATCAACTTACCAAAATATGTGTTGTACGGATTTTTGTGTTTTGCTAGAATCATTTATGAATAAGAATTTATGTCATGTTACCTTATTCTAATTTAAATCGAAAATTAGAATTTTATACATTATTACGTATTAGAATTATTGGTTTTCTCATAGGGTATATACACTCTCTACTTAACAATATCTTTATATTAAATTTTCTTTTGAGATCTTTTTGCTTCCTCCATACAATATTGCATTGTCTTAATTTGTGGCTTTCAATTGTTCATTATTAATTTTAATTTTTTATTATGCGTAGAAATATATATCTTGCTATAATCGGACTACAAACTCAAAAGTAAGTATTATTTCACACATCCAATTTTTCTAATTGATAATTAAAAATATATCTACTTTTAATAGTTACAATTAATCCATTTTCTTTTTTATTTTGCTTTTGGTTTTAATTAGAAATTGATTTTAATTTTAGAAATTAATTTCATACCATTAAAACTCTCAATTTTGCAATATCCCACACGAAAAATGAATAGAGACAAATGATCGGTTTCATAACCAAATCCACTGCCTTGGAGGAAATAATGAGTTTCAAGAAATTCAAATAATTTTAGAATTCATGGATTTTGTTATTCTTAATAATTACTGGAAATTAAATTAAATTTTTTTTTTCAAATTAAATTGGAAGTTTGATTTAGTAAAAAAAAAATTGGAATTATGATTTGTGTTTCAGAGCTATAGAATAGAATTTGTGTTTAATCTTTTAATTTTAACTGCTTAAAGTTACCCTAATGATCTCTCAATAGAAGGAAACCAAACCATGCACACATAAAATTTATGAGGAGGAGGGGAAAAGATTCTTCTCTCTTTCAAAGTTTTCAACTTTTATACGAAAAAAGAAATGATTCACTCAAAATAATTATCAAATGAATCCATGAAACCAAACAACAACCCATAAAAAAAAATAGTTATCATTGTTAGAAAAATAAATACCACGAATATGAAAGAAGAAGATAAAAGATCCTATTGTTGAAATCAAAATCTTAGAACATTGAATTACAAATATGAGGCAAAAGCTTCACACGAATAAAGAGAAAGGGATTCAAAATTGGCTAAACAAATCAAAATTATAAATCTTCGTCTTCATCTTCAATAACGTTGATGGGTGTACAAAATAATCACTACTTACACCTATCGGAGACCCAAATATCCAATCTCAACCAAACCCAAAACATTAAATACAAGACATATCAATTACTAATCTAGAAAAATAAAGAAATCTAAAAAATTTGAAGCAAAATTCTTCAATGTCGAGTCGATGAAACCAGAAATAAGAAATAGACAATATGACAGTGGAAGTTTTTAGTTCGACGATTTGATCTCCTCCTTAATGTGGGTAAAATGAGAGCTCCATTAATGGCTAAGAGGAGCTCAACTCACTCTTCAACTATGCAGATCCATGACAAGCAAAAAAAACAGAGTAGTTGATGATGGAGATTCTTTAGGTGGGGGTTTCAGTGACAGAATAAGGAGATGTGGTGATCTGATGGTGGTACTCAATCAGTGGATCAATGAAGCTTCTTGCATCATGCAAAAGCTCAATCAAGAACAAGGAAGAGGAGCCAAAATTGTTCACGTCATTTTTAGGGTTTTTTTATTTAATTTTTTTAATAGAGTAGAATAATTATTAATCCACCTAAAAAAAAATAGGCCCTTCATGCACTCAGCCGCATGCGATTTCTAACTCTCAAAATGTAGCACGGCAAAGAAGCAGATAGTATAAGTTTTTTAAACGTTAAGGAACAACAAATAAGTATTTTGCAAATTTTAAGGAGCCAAAAGGATTTTCGGGCGATAGTACAATAAGCAAAGTATGCATTTAGCCTTTTAAAATCTATAATTTATAATTCATCCATTCATAACATACTTAAATGTAATGTATGAAAGGGAGGGGAAGCATTGGAATTTCTAAAAATTCCCCTAATATTTCTAATTTTTTATGGTAATTATGTCTTTATTAAATTTATGAATTAATTTATTAATAAATAACAATCCTAATAGTATTAGGAATAATAATGTTCTTATAATTAAATTAATTAATTAATAAAAAATATAATATTATATTCTAATTGGGAAATTTAAAGCAAAATAATATTTTCATTAGTAGTATATTTTAATTAAAAATTTTAAATTCTAATATTATTAGTATTCTAATTATTATGATATTATACAACAATATACACATATATGATAATTGATTTTATATTATTGAATATAACCAATTATATATTTTAAGCAATTTTACTACTTGATTTTAATTTAGAAAAAGATATAATAAAAAAAAATATTACAATTAGATACTATATTAAAATTTCGATTCTTCATTCACAATCGAACTGCAGTAAATGAACGTCATCATAAAAAATAATAATACTAAATTTAAGTGTGAAAATAACGAGCCATAAAAAAATTACGATAACAATGAATATCTAAAACGAGTATAAACATTTTTATAAAATTACTAAATTAATTAATTTATACAATATACTATTTAATTATTTATCTAATTAATAAATATTAGTTCATTACTTATAAAATATATTATTTTAATTATTAACAATTACAAAATTTTTAAGTAATATTTTAATTAAAATTATTATAAAATAAAATATTCATATAATTAATAAATTTAATTAAATTAAAATTATAAAATTAAATAATAAATTTTTAAAATAAAAATTAATGTATAAATAAATATATTTTGTTTTTAAAAATTTAATTATATTTATATAATTAATAATATTTTTATTAATAAAATCATATAAAAATTTATTATTTTTATATAAATTTTATTATTATAATTATATAATTTATCAAATTAAATACAACCCAAAGTATATAACGAGTTTAAGCATAGAACTCGCTTTAATAAAACTAAACTAATTTTATATAAAAAATCAGTAATAATGCAAAGCGCAGCAATATAGGCAGAATTTTAAAAGCACATGCAGGGTAACCGTTAAGAGTACAACACAGGGGAACGCGACTTTTCAATCTATGATATGAGATCCTACGGCCAAAATTAACTAGCCGTTAGTTTTAAAAATTGAGAAAGCTCATTTGCAGACATATATCCGCCGTTTGCGACTCAATTTCGCTTATACAGTTCATTTTGTTGTCTCTCTCACCTTATCCTTTTCCTGCACAAATCCTCCCCTGACTACAAAGAATCAGAGGGAGAGATCGATAAACTCCATTCCTCGGGCTTTAATGGAGTTCTTATGACCAGTCTCTCTCTTCGATTCGCATTTGAAGGGAAAAGGTTTTTTCTTCCAATTTGAATTTCGTTAATCGGAAATAGATAGGAAAAGTTAGGAGATTTCTTTGATTAAGAAGGTGGGCTTTTGATTGCGTAATCTGGGTTTCAAATTTAGTTCTTAGTTCTTTAGTTAGAATTTCTTGATAAAGAAGATGAGTTTTAAATTTCTTTTATTCAAATTTGATTCAGTTTCAGTTTTGCATTTGGCAGGAGTTAATAATGGCTAGATCAGACGAAAACAATCGGGGTGTGATCGGACCGGTTAATGTTCAAGGTAATCGAATTTGGATTTTGATTGAAATCTGATAATTTTTAACCTAAGCCCTAGCACTAGAAACTGATTATTTCACATTTTAGGGGGTTTACGTGGCGGAATTGGGAAGTTCACGGCGGCGACCGGGAACAACCGCAGGGTGTTGAGCACCATAAATCAGAATGTTATTGGAGCTCCACCTGTCCCCAACAAAAGTGTCAAGAACCCTCCAATTCCACACCGACCAATTACGAGGTCAATATCCAACCCTTCTTTTTTCCACCTTCCTGTAATTGGCAAGATGATAATCATTTTGAATCCTGAAGTTAATTTTGTTTTCTGATTATTTTCCCCTTTTTGTGTCCTGTTCAAAGGAAATTTGCTGCCCAATTAGCTAACAAGCAGACAGAGGTCTAGTTATTTCTCTTCTCTGCTACCAAAAATCCCTTTGTTGTTTTTCATTTTCATATCTTGGGGCTAATAGAGGATACAATGTTTGTTGGGCCAACAGGAAATCAAGAAACCAGAAACAGTCACTGATGTTCCAATATCAGAAGATTGTTCTATTTCGGAGGATTTCTCTGCTCCTATGTTTGTTCAGCATACAGAAGCTATGATGGAAGAGATTGACAGAATGGTATGCAATCACTACTCATTTTTCTTTCTAATGGTTGTGTACATTGTTATTTCTCATATGGGAAGAGTCATTGATTTGGTTTTTCCTGCAGGAAGAGGTTGAAATGGTAGATGTTGATGATGATGATGACGATGAGGATGAAGAAGTTGATGATATAGACCACTCTGATAAGCAAAATCCACTTGCAGTGGTAGAATATATTGATGATTTGTATACTTTCTACAAGAAATCAGAGGTTAGGTTGTTGAATATAAATGATGTTAAATTGGGTTGATCATGTTGAGTTCATATTTACTGAACTTGTGTTGGAATTTTTACCTGCAGAGATCTTCCTGTATCCCACCAAGCTACATGACAAGCCAATTTGATATTAATGAGAGGATGCGCGGCATCCTAATCGACTGGTTGATTGAGGTATATACATAATATAAATTGTTCCTTTTAGGACATAATCTTTGGTAATAACTTGAACATGAATTTTAACATAGCTAATGGGTTTCACAGGTTCATTACAAGTTTGAATTGATGGATGAGACATTGTACCTTACGGTGAATCTAATTGACAGATTTTTAGCTGTTCATTCTGTAGTCAGAAAGAAACTTCAGCTTGTTGGGGTTACAGCCATGCTTCTTGCATGCAAGTATGAAGAAGTATCCGTTCCTGTTGTTGAAGATCTTATTCTAATTTCTGATAAGGCCTACACCAGAAAAGAAGTGCTTGACATGGTAAAATTATAATAATACTAATTTCCTTGTTCCTCATTTTTTATCCTGCTTAAAAACCCCGCCTCAGTCTAGAATTGGTTTTGATGATATGTTGTTTATTTAATGCTCTGCAGGAGAAGTTGATGGTTAATACATTGCAGTTCAATCTATCTGTTCCAACTCCTTATGTGTTTATGAGAAGGTTTCTCAAAGCTTCTCATTCAGACAAAAAGGTATTTTAATTTTCCCTCAAATACTCATTTGTGGGATACTCCACATTCGAACAAATGCATTACAATTTAGACCAAAAAATGCAAAACTTTCTGAAAAATTACCTTTTTGTTTTTGTGCAGCTTGAGCTTCTATCATTCTTCATGATAGAGCTTTGCCTAGTTGAATATGAAATGCTGAAGTTTCCACCATCATTATTAGCTGCTGCTGCAATTTACACTGCTCAGTGTACTCTAAACAGATCAAGGGAGTGGAGCAAGACTGTTCAATGGTACACCAACTACACAGAACAGCAGATTCTGTAAGTGTTCATCAATCCCTTTAAACAAAACCCAAAAAGGAAAAACCTTTTAGAGTGATGATCATTGAAAATAATTCCTGGGATTTCAATTTTACAGGGAATGCTCAAGGCAAATGGTTACATTTCATCAAAATTCCGCAACAGGAAAGCTAACAGGTGTACACAGGAAGTATAGTACTTCCAGGTTTGGCTATGCTGCTAGGATTGAACCTGCTAACTTTCTTCTGGATGATAGATTCTGAGAAAGAAGAAGCAATTAAAAGGGAAGGAGAGAGTTTTGATTGACAGAAATAAACTAACTTTCTCCTTGGGGTTTAACAAGACAATTGAGCAACTTAAGTTGTTGTTCATGAACATACATGGGATTTGGGTTTGGCTGTGTCTGGTTTTTTTTGGTTCTTTTGTTTTTTTGTTTATGAACATTGTAAAGATGGATGGCTGCTGTTTCAGAAATTGTTGTTGTTTTTTCTCTCTTTTACTCTAAGAGCAAAATAATTTTAGGTGTAAAAATCATTTTGTGCTAATGAATTGTTATTATTCTCTTTTCTCTCTTTTTTATGCATTGACTCAAGATTTCAACCGTGGTGTTGGGTCCGGTCGGTTTGGTTGAACCGAACCGATGCCACCTCTATCCAAAAGTACCACGTGTTAATTAGTCTTTATAGTCTGTGTACAACTAAGACACCACCGCTGCCGCATAAAAAACCAATTAAAAAGAACAAACACACCAGTCCATCATATCATTATAATCCCACTTGCAAGTTTCCGTCTAATTATAATTATAGCTACTGTAATGCGCAAATTTCTCTACCTTTTTCCATCATTTTCCCCCCTCTTGCAAATATTCATTTTCTCCTTAAGATTAACCGATTAATCATCCCAATTAATCAGTCATCCATCGTTTTCAAAGCTGATCTGGATTGATAGCATTGCTTCTCTTTCCATCAGATCATCCGACCCCATATTTTCTTGCACAAGTTGTTGATTGAGACGCAGATATGGAGGACCCTTTTGAATAGTGTAATCAATCATTTAAGGTAACAACAAGCGGAAAATAAATATATATAAAGATTGATATTTTTTCAATCACCATATTTTCGTTGTCTTTACTATTTGTTTGTTGTTTTCTGCGATTTTTTCCAGGTGGGTATTCTTTTTATTTTCTTTTTTTTTTCCATTTTAGTTTTTTGTATTGATACGTAGATATTTTGTACTGTTATTGTCCTTGGATAAGAATGTGGCCTAGGATTGATGCAATTTTCTGATTGACAGTGGGTTAAGATTTTTTGTCAACTTGGTCTTGTTTAGTGGAATCTGGCACTTTCTGGGTTGTTCTCAGAAAGTGATGTTTCATTGAAAATTTGGATTTCTTTTCATTTCAGTCCATCACTATACTGGAAATCCAGCTTCTGATATTACTAAGTTGTGGTTGGTTTGGAACGTTTGGTTGAGTTGGGTGGGTGGTCTTCTTCGTTTGATGCTGCACTTGAAATTCCCTGAACCAGTAAAATAATTTGATTAAAAATCTGAAGGTTTTTTTTTAAGTCTATACTGTCTTAAGTTTTATCATTTTCATCTTATTGACCCACCTCTTCTTTTCTTTCCAGGTAAAGGTGGTGTCTTTCTTGGTCTATCATCAGGTTTCTTTATTTGGTTGATTTTGCAGTGTGTCAAGTGAGTAAATAAGTTTTTTTGTTTTATTGAGGAATTAGGATTAAGTAGATATGATAGAAGAGAAGGAGAAAAAATTGTTCACTGTGGCACCATTTCAGTGTGCTTGGAGGAAGGATTTGAAATTCCGGGAAGCTGGTAGAGGTTGTGTGGCCTTTGATGCTTTTGCACATAATGATGTCACTTTAGTGTTTAGGGAGAATGTGGGAAGTGAGCACTATCATTATAAGAGAGATAACAGTCCTCATTATACTGTGATTCTTGGGAGTCATAGAAATAAGAGATTGAAAATTGAGGTGGATGGAAAAACTGTGGTTGATGAAGAAGGTATTGGACTTTGCTGCTCTTCTGCATTCCAGAGTTATTGGATCTGTATTTATGATGGTTTGATTAGTATTGGCAAGGGAAGGTACCCGTTTCAGAATCTTGTATTTCAGTGGCTTGATTCAAATCCGAATTGTAGTGTTCAATATGTCGGACTTAGTAGCTGGGATAAACATGTTGGCTATAGAAATGTCAATGTATTGCCATTGCCGCATAATCATATTTTACTGTGGAAGCATGTTGATTCAGGAGAATATGATGGCAAGGTGGATGGCGAAGAGGATTTGGACAATGAACAAATAGATTATGATAAATGGGGTCTCGAAAATTTCTTGGAGAGTTGGGAATTATCTGATGTGCGCTTTATTGTTTGTGAAGATGAGAGGCCTGTTCCTGCTCATAAGGCTATCTTGCAAGCATCTGGTAAATTTCCTTTGAGTTTTCAAAACGAAGATGTTCTTCAGCTTCAGGATGTACCTTATCCAATTCTACATGCACTACTTCAATTTATCTACACAGGTCACACTCAGGTATCCTTCTATTTCCCAATTTCCACGTTTAAACGAGTTTGTTTGTAAGCACTCTCTGCTTTTGTTTTTCTTTTTGTCTTTCTTTTACTTATGCCTTTTTCAGGACTCAGTTAAGAGTTTTATCTCACATTTTTTTCATTTACTACATTTAGATTTCAGAGTCCCAGCTTGGTTCACTATGGGCTTTGAGCCTACGGTTTGAAGTGATGCCATTGGCGAAGCAGTGTGATGAAACTATACAACAGTCTAAACTGAATAATAAGAAGTTTGATTCTGGAAAGAATGTAGAATTATCGCATCCAAACTCCAGGCCCCATTGTTATAAGGCCTTCCCCTTTGGACTTCCCATTGATGTTCAAAAACTCAGAAAGTTGCATTCATCTGGGGAGTACAGTGACCTGAACATGTACATTGAGGGTCATGGTCTTGTTGCTCAGCCTCATAAAGTCATTCTAAGTTTATGGAGCATCCCATTTGCAAAGGTGAGCTATCTGTCTACTTTTTGTAGTCTCCTTTGCATCATCAATGCTTTAAGTAGCATATTTCTGCAGTTGAGTTATTAATGTTTGAGTTGCAGTTCTGCTGTGACTGACAGTTTTGCTGGTATTTGGTTATCCCTTTGGCAATTAAAATGAATCTTTCTGAAGAGAATAGTTGCATGGCAGATGTTCACAAATGGAATGAGTGAGAGTAGTTCCTCAGAGGTCTACTTACGTGATGTCTCACCTGAAGCTTTCAAGATTATGCTTGACTTCATGTATAGTGGAGAAATCAGTATTGAAGACAATGCGGATTTTGGAAACTTGTTACTTCATCTTCTGTTATTGGCCGACAAGTTTGGGGTCACTATTCTGTATCAAGAGTGCTGCAGGATGGTTTTAGAATGCCTCTTGGAGGTAGTTAGCTTTTATCTTACCAATTAATTTAGTTCAACCATTTTTGGTTGGAATAATTATTATTTTGGGTTTGCTGTTATGAAATGCTTTTTTTGGTGACTAGAATTAAAAGAACGGAGAAGTGACTTGCGGTTTCGGACTTCTGAAAACAAAAGAAGAGAGCCCTTTTCTGATATCGAATCATAAGATATTGATACCTTTCATGTACATATTATATGCAGGGTTGGAGTTCTCCTATTGGAAGATGATCATACACCAACAGTTTTAAGTATTATGCACAAGTTTAATGGAAGACGATGCAGACAAAATTTCGGAAGTTATTAGAGTATTGCTTTAGAGCTAACTCTTGAACTTTGTTGCAGGACTCAGTATGTCCAATCTTGCTTGCTGTTTCATCTATTCCATCATGTAAACTCATTGAAGAAACCTGCAAAAGAAAATTTGCAACACACTTTGATTATTGCACAACTGCAAGCCTTGACTTCGTCTTGTTAGATGAGACAACAATTTGCAGCATAATTCAGGTGGGTTCTCTTGTCTCAAGGTTTTGAATCTAAGAGTAAGGATTGAATTGAAGATTAAATTAAATTTGAGGGCCATATGATTTCTTCACAATTATGTGCTTCATGAATTGAGTCGGTTGTGGGGAATGATTTATTACGCTCTTGTTCCTTAGTGAGTTGTAAAGAAATTGGAGGGGTTTAGGTGATTCGGCTTCAGATAAAAGTAGGTAGTTTCTGAAGTAGACCATGTGGATATTGTATTGTCAAAAGGAGTTGGACTGATTGTATGATGAAGCGAATCTCCTTGCACCGATTTGGTTTTGCATTGCTGAAACCTGCAAGGACTGAGGTTTCTTCCCTTTGGATGTTTGATTTGATGTCTTTAGGTTTACGCATAATATGCAACTTCTTAATTTGCTTTCTTCTCTTGGGAACTGTTGGTAAATATGGCACATCAATCATAAACATCCCTATAACAAGTTATGGGTTTTGCAGCATCAAGATCTAACGGTAACATCTGAAGAAAGAGTTCTCAATGCAATTTTGATGTGGTGCATGAGAGCTAAGGAGTTGTACGGGTGGGAGATGGTGGATGAGCTACTGTCAGTTTCAACTCCTGAACACATTTTCCAAGACAGGCTTCAGTCTCTTGAATACTTATTGCCATTTGTACGATTTCCGTTGCTGCCTTGTCAGAAGGTATGTAGGCTTTGGTTATGCAGAGCATATTATCTGGTCGATGAGCATTGTGATTATAAGGTTGTGATATTTTCCTGCAGCTGGCACACAGCAATCTCTGCAGGCACATTCCTATTTTTGATAATCTTGTAAGTTGTGCTTCTTTCTGGAAAACATATTCATTAGACAACTATGGTTGCTATTCTGATATGCGGAATATTTCTGTTCTCATTATTTTCGTTATGTTAATATCGCAGGTGAGAGAGGGACTCAATGTGGAATTTGGATTAGCAAGGGCAGAAATCAACCAAAAGTAAGTGTACAAATACTTTCATCTTTTGTTTGCGAGTGGGCATGCATATTCATTGTCTTAGAATGTTCTGGAGTTATTGTTGCTTTGATTATGCTTTTTCAAAATGATCTCTGACTTGATGAAGTTGAAGCTAATGCTGCTCATCTTTTTTCAGCATACGGTTTCAACATAGACGATCCAGTTATAAGGAGCTTCAATACATATGTGATGGTGACAGCAATGGAGTTTTGTATTTTGCCGGCACATCTTATGGGGAACACCAGTGGGTTAATCCCGTGCTGGCTAAGGTGAACTTTTGGACACTCTTTTCTTTAAATGATAATGACCAATTAGAACATATTTGATACATCATACATGCCTTGACAATATAAATTGCATGTCTCAGAGAATCAGCATTACCGCAAGCAGCCCCACTTCAAGATTCACTGATCCCAAGGCCTTGGTATCAAGAACTTACCAGGTAGTTTAGCTCATACATCTCTATATTACTTGTTCATAATGAGTTTCATTACGGTTTAAACAAAAATCCTGTTTTTGTTCATTAGGGAACATCTTTTGCCGGGCCTAGAATAGAAAATGGAAATAAATGCGCATGGTGGATGGTCGACATTGGTCCGGACCATCAGGTTTGTTCCGCATCTTGGGTCCCTTGTTTACAACCCTTTTGATTTATATTGTTCTTATATAAGTTGTCTATAAATGTACTTGTATGCAACCAAAAGATACTGTTTTCTTTTTCATGGGTCAGGCACTACTGGAACTTTACTGGCTAAAAGTATCCATAAATTATTTCAGGAGACATAATTCTTTTCTTTCTTTTTCAAAAGATGGTGTTGGGTACGGAAAAGAAGTTAAAAATTACAGGAATGATAACTAATCTCTATGTAATAAGCTTTTTATAATTACAGGAATTATAACTAATCTCTATGTAATAAGCTTTTTATCATTTCTGGTATGGTGGGAGCACAATTGCTATAAGGCTGAACATTCACTTTTCTTGTGGATGAAAATATCTTTCCTTGTACATAACATGTTCCATAATGTTAATGCAGCTCATGTGCAACTATTACTCTCTTAGACAAGATGGATCAAGAGCCTACGTAAGATTTTGGCGTTTCCAGGTACTAAAAAGAATCTTAACAATCTCTTTTTTTTTTCGAAATTATGCAATAGCAATACAGAAACATGATACCTCGACTATTATTAGTATATTAAAACGATGGTAGTTTTACGAATAATGAAATGTTATTATGTGTATGAAAATTGTAGGGTTCGTTTGATGGGAAGAGTTGGACAAATTTGAAAGTTCATGAGGATGACCAAACCATATGCAAGCCTGGTCAGTTCGCATCATGGCCTGTAACTGGACCTAGTTCCCTTCTGCCATTCAGGTATTTCAGGGTGGTTCTGACTGGACCTACCACGAATGCCTCTGATCCCTGGAACCTGTGCATTTGCTACTTGGAACTCTATGGCTTTTTCCGTTGATTTCGTTGGGTTTTGGTTGATAGTTTTCCCCGTTGTACGGTTCCTTCCTTTAGTGCGAGTTTTGTGTTTGAAGAGGAAACAATGGAGTTTGTTGTAATGTTCTTCTGTTCTGTCATTTAAATAAAGGGTTTCTTTTTAAACATGCTATACTAGGATTGACTTAGTACCTGGATTGGATTACACATTAGTGGAATGAATAAATAAGGACCAAAAAACAATCCTGTGTTTGACCAGACGAAATGTATAAACTTAAAATCATAGAAGAACCAAAATTAGGGAGATAAAAAGCAAAAATAAAAAATCATTCACCAAAGAATAAAAATAGATTACAAAACATTGACCAAATGTTTTGAAAAATAAAAACTTCTATATAAAAAAAGTAACTTCTTTTAATAAAACAAGATTTGAATTTATTTATCATTGTTTTATTATAACCTAAATTTTAGTAAAATTAATTGATTAATTAATCTTCTAATACAAAGAATATTAATAAAATTTGATTTTATTATTTTTATTGTAATTCTTTTTTTTTTTTCCCCGAAATTTTCGAAACAAATAAAAATTGCAAATTTTTATTGTAACTCGAACGTTAATAAATGCGTATAATTATCTGGAAAAAAGTTTACCCTTCAATTTTTAAATTTGATAGGTACATTCTAGGAAAAGCCAATGCCCTCCGTTAATACATTTACATGATATGGCCAGAGACACACAGATGGAAGACGCAAAGTGCCCCTTGTTATGTAACAAATGTTTGGAAATGAATTCATAACAACCATTGTTTGAACGAGGGAAATGAAAAGTCTACAGGTCATTTTAAAAGCTAAGAGGATGCAGTCGTCTTCCCCATATATATATGGCATTATATCAATAAATTATAGAAACCAACAGATTCAATTCAGCTACATTTCATACAAGCATGTGAAAGTCACTTACAATCCAAGCAATACCATTCCAATTTCTTCCCATTACAAAAAATACACCAATTTTGAGGATAGCAAGTGCAAGATTCCTAATTCGTTGTGCAGCCGAGAGAAAGAAGCTCTAAATCAAACCCCACCCCGTGAGGCTTCACCTCCTCACTGGTGGTACAGCGCCTCTACCAGGTGCTGCTCGGCCAGCTGCTTGAGCCTGCATGATGAGATGAGAACGTTAACTTCCAATCACACGAGTAAAGAGATGGGAGCATGTAACCCCTAGCAAGCTTCCCAATGCAATAACCTAACCAGGTGAAGCATCTGGCAATTCAAATGTTCTCAAGGCATTTTGAATATCATATTACATACAAATGTAGTGTAGATCAAATGATCATGCACAAGTATTTCTAGAAGCATTGGTGTTCTAGGGCCAACAGATTACAAAGCTAGGGTCGCGAAGGCATAAATATGCATATTCAAAAGGAAAGAAAATAACTTACTTTAGCCCGCAATTGAACAGATCTACCCCTGCCAACTCCCAATGATGCGCTCTTACCCTTCAAGCGGAAGAAAAAAAAAGGAACATGAATTAGGAAACATGGTGTAAGTATTGATGTTAAAAGAAACATTAGCAAGTGAGTGGAGACATACCTTGATTCTAGCATCCAAACGCTTGAACATAGGAGCATTCTTTAACATATCTGGTATAACCATAAACCTGTTCACATCATTTTAAAATGATATGTCAAGTTGGGAATACGGAATAAAACCTTGTAAGCAATATCAGATTTTCTAATGAAAGACAAGTAACTTAGATACTACCTCACTTTGCTGCCTCTAATAAAAACATGCTCAAGCTGCGAGACCTTCCCATCCTGTGAAGCACAAGAGATATAGTAACTGACTAAATATAAAGATGAAGAAATAGCAAATTTTCAAAGAAAGAAACCCAAAGCATCTCAATACAGCCATTCAAAGAATTTGTTTTCCAGTCTTGGTTTGAAAATCTATCCATCAGTCTGCATGACAAATTCTCATCCAAAATTCAAGTTAATATTGCAAGAAAATGGGGAAAACTAAATTGCAAGCAAATCATAGCTTTTCCAAACACTTTCTTGCATATATGTTCATTATAATATCAGCAATTGACATTCAAAATTCAAACTACTAAGCAAATAAAAAATGCATGTCCTAGTACTAAAATTTTCAGATCATGAAGTTACAGTCAAACCGTCATGTAGCATTTAAATGAATCATTGCGTCAGTTTTTTCCAGTTTTCTGTATCTTCCTTTCACAATTTCACTTAGAATAATAAGCCTGTCTGAATTGGTACGCATTTACAAATCATTTGGAAGTTTAAGCCTCTTGATCTCGGTTTTCCTCAGTGATTCCAAGATCAAAATGGACAAACATGTAAATGTAGAAAATACGTATGCATCTAAGAACCTTTTCATACATTATATTTAAAAACAAAGGCAATTACAAGGAAACTTGAAAACTACAGAACCGACTCAAAACTAAGAACAAAGCTTAGACCAGTAAAAAATTATCAGCTACAAATAGCATTCTACAGAGAGTAAAGACAGGCAAGATGAAGAAAAGAATATGTTCCTTATTAGCTGCAAATATACTACTCCATCTAGACTTCAAACTCCATTATATTAAAATAACATTCAAAATTAAAAGTAACAAGTTCAATTCACCAATTTAGAATTTCATCAAAACCAAATCATAAAATAAAAATATCCAAAGGTTATTTCGAACTATAGTTCATCAAGACACAAATACGTAATCACTAACATTAAAACTCCGAAAAAAGCACTCCTAATCCACCACAAATCAGGCATAACCAAACTATATACCAAGCATAACATAAAGAGTCCAACAATCCTGAAGCTTAATGGTCTAGAAAGCTCTAGAAGTTCAATAATTACCAATTCTCTCTAACTAAACGCGTTTCAGACAAATTTCACCGATAAAAGCACCAGATCCATTAATCTTCACTGTCGTCTAGCAGCAAATCTAGGGTTTATAAGAAAACAACGACGAATGAGAAAATACGATATCATACCTTAGCAGTATAAGTAATGTTTTCGAGCTGGCAGTTCCAATTATCCTCGCATTCCACCATGCTTCCTCTGTAAAGCTCTCCGCTCTTAAGCTCCACCGTCACGACGTGCCCTGAGGCCTCGTGTAGTAGCTTCACCGGTATCCCTAAACTTCTGCTCATGGCTTCTACTTCTCTGTTTCACTCTGCAAAACCCTAAATAAGCCCAAACTTTTGCTTCTGCTGTTCAACTTGTCCTTCCTCCATCGCGGGATTTATATTGCTCCTGAAGAAAATTAAAAACGCCGTCGTTTAACTGTCCTGCTAATTCTGTGTTTTTTATCAAATATAAGGGGCACATTACTAATCAGATTATATAAGGGTATGTTTTTTTTTTTTTTTTAACATAGGTATTTATATACACACCCGAGCTCACACATTCAAGGAGGCGGGAGGAGGGAATTTTGTTGCACTAATGGAGCTTCGAACCTGGAACCTGGAACCTCATGACTCTATTTGCTAACTGCTTCCGCTGGACCACCCCTGCTCCCTATATAAGGTTATTTACGTGGCATAAAAAATTGATATTGACATAGGCCGATCTTTTTCTTTTTTTTTAACCAAAGATATTGTAGTGCCCATTATAGATCTACCGTAGTAAATCTATAAAAGTGCTACAGCTGCCTTCTACTTACATATTATAAGTATTTTTATTATTTTGTTATATTTTAAATCTAATATCTAAAAAGAATCTATTTAATTAAAGTTCTGAATTATTTAATTTAATATATGAATTAAAATTCATAAATATTGCACACATAATATTACAAACCATACTGTAAATAGTACACATAATTTAAAAATTTTTTATTTAGTACATGCCGATTATTACTAATTTATTGTTATTTAAGATAAAAGATTTTACCCCAAAGGATAAAAATCTGTTGCTGGCTGGCGACTGACGGTCTACTAAATCTCACTACCTCTGCTCTTCTTCGATACCTATAAGTTTAGAATAAATCAAACATGCTGAGCGATTACGCTTAGTAGATACTTTAATTATGAAAATAACAATAATAATATTTACATGCATTTTAAAATTTAAAAGCAATAAATATTTATTTAAAGAAATATTTCAGCAATAAATATTAAAATATGAAGCAACTCATTTGAAATAAATAACAAATCAATACTAAATTTATTTTTATTATTTTATTTATTCGAGTGGCTCTACTAGGAATCTGGTGAATACAGGAATAAATCTACCGTATTTTTTTTTTAAGTCTCGGATAACTCTAGGCCGTAGCCAGAGCATCCTATTTTTTACCGAAGTCAGTTCTTTTAACTGCCGTATTCAAATCATTCAAAATCTGTATTTCTCTCAGCTGTAGCTGGAGTACCCAAAGTTTAACTTAGTTGTTCACAGGACTGCTCAGTATATGATGCATCATACCCTTATCACACTAGTTTAACTTACCTAAGTAGAGCAAAACAAATATTTCGAAGTACCATTCAAATCCATTCCAAACGACAATTTAATCACAAATAATATATATCTTCCAAATCACAAATTAAATCACAAATAATATATATCTTCCAATTCACAAATTAAATCACAAAATATCATATTTTATAAAATTTATAATAAATCAATAGCAAATTTTAATGCATGCAATTTTAAGAAAATATATTAGTATTTTCGTAGTTAAAATATCAAACCTTTATTTTAGCGGTCTCCTCTATTCAACGGTTCCTTTTGTGATCCATTTGGCAACTAAGATTGGGGGTGAATTAGTGGCCAATTAAAAAATTTTAGTGCGGAATTTTGGTGGTGAGAACAAAGATTTATAGTGGTTCGGCTATAAACTCAAGCCTACATCCACTTCTCCAATTCCTAGAAAGGAAATTGGGTTCCACTAAATCACAAGATGAAATACAAGAGATTTTATAAGTTAACCTCAAACTTAGTGTTTAAAACTAACACCAAACTTAACAAAGAAAACAGAAGATGAGTTTAAAAATCACTCACAACTAAAAACAAAAACAATGAATGTTGGATTTAATGATGATCCAACTAACACTCACAAAAAGGAATTAATTGAAGAATTATTAATGCAAGAGTGTAGAGTTTGTTGAAGATATTAAGTGATGTGGTGTTGTAACCTCTACAATAAAATAAATGAGGGTATTTATACCCAAAACTTGAAGACTAGCCGTTGGAGTATCAAAAGAAAATCTTCTTCTGAAAATTGGCAGGGTCACGACCGAGACTCTATAGGTCACGACCATGACTAATTAAAAACTCTTACAACGGCTATTAATGGTACTCTGTGGCAGCCGCAAGCATTTAATGAGGTAGCCGTTGCTTCTGAAGTTTTGCAGGTCACGACCGAGACTTGGCAGTTGAGCATCAACGACGTTTTCAATTTGAAGGTAGCGAGCGAGACTTGAGTGAGACTTGGAGTCGCGAGAGTTCCAGAAGCTTTGGAGAAAAATTGTTGGAGGAGAGTCGCGACCGAGACTGTGGAGTCTCGAGCGCGAAGATGTTGCTTAAGGGAGTCGCGACAAGGTAGTGACCGAGACACTTGGGTCGCGACAGTTCCAGAAGCTTGAGAAAATTTTCGGCTGAGCTTCATGGTTTAGTCGCGAGCGCGACAGGTGGGTCGCGGGCTCGACCTAGTTTTTGAGACATCTTTTTGCAATTTTCTCCTTAAGTCTCGACTTGGTTTGCTTGGGCATGAAAAGTATTAACTAAAAACACATTGAAAAACTTAAAACATCATTAGAAACCTCACAATTTTAAGTATAAGTTAGTCAAACAATCAAAACAATGGATTTTGGAACCAAGGCACAACAATCTCCCCTTTTTTTATTTTTTGACAAACTTACTTGATATTGTGATTAAAAAGCAATAATATAACTGTGCATGATATATGTTTCAAATTAAATTGGAATTTTAGTTGAATTTTGCTCCCCCTTACTTGATGCACAATTTTTAATAAAAATTTAATTAATCTTTAATTAATCACAAGTCATTATTTTGCTCCCCCTTTTGTCAAAAAGATCAAAAATGCAAAATTGGACAAAGAAATAACATTCATTTCATTAAAAAAAATATTACAACCATGAAAAGAAAATAACACACTAAAAACAAGAGATAAAACATGGAAAAATAAAAGAAAATCAATCGCCTAGATGGATTCCTTTCCCTTTGACAGTAGCTCCACTAGCTCTCTCTTGGAGAGCAAATTGTTCCTCAAGAGTTAAGGACCCGGAAGAGGAAGAGGAAGATGGTGAGTTTGGTAAGGTAGGCATAGAAGGTCCGGCTCCACTAGAAGGTGGAATCGGAGGATCAATATTTTCGTCATCTGATTTTGAAGCAGATGAGCAGCTCACTTGAAGTTTACGACAGAGTGCCTTGAGCCATTTTTCACAATTCTTGAGTCTATGCCTATCTTTCTTAGTTTTGGGAGAAGGAAGAGAGGTAGGAATAGGGATTTCTTCAGTTCTAGATCTTTTGGAAAGTCTAGAAGTAATTTGTTGTGAAGGAAAAGGAGAGTCATCATGAGGTTCTTATGGTTGAGCTTCAACCTTTAGTTCACCGGATGAGGGTCTATTCCCTTGAAAAGCATGAAAGCCAACGGAAAGAATTTTTAAGTCAAGGGTTAGGTAGGCAAGATTTATTACATTATTGTTTGTGATTTTTATGTCTCTCTCACAAAATGAACGAATCAAAGGGTCATGATCAAAATTGTTGATGACTTGGGAGGCTAGGAAGGTGAGAAGATGGTGAATGTATGGTGTCATTTTTTTGTTCTTTTGTACATCAAGAAAGTGAGACACCAGCACAATTGCACCACAATAAGGAGTAACGGTGTGTGCACAATGGAGAACAAAAAGGTCCTTTTTGGAGACCTTGTTTCTCCCTTCCTTGGCCAAAAGAAAAAAAAAAGACGGATTGGTGAAGAAGCCAATATTGTAATGTTAAAAGAGTGGAGGATTTGGCAATCTTGGGGTTGTGAACTTGGTCCGCCGAAATGGCTTGCCAAGTGTCTATTTGGTCTTGGAGAGGAATGTCATCGATTTTGGTGATGGTTCCTAGGGAGAGATTGAACATTTGGGCTAATTCTTCCCTAGAGACGGTGTAGAGAGCACCAAAGGATTTAAAGGTGATGGATTAAATTGTGGCTTTCTGGTGTTTCTCATTTAGATTGAATGTTGGTGAGAGAGAGGCTAAAATTTCATAAGCTAGGGCCTTGTAAGAAGTAGGAGTAATGTAAACAATGGTAAAAAGAGAGGCATTTGTAAGAAGAGTGTGTACCTCATCAAGGATTTAAAGTTCCATCAAGTTGGGTCATGTAGAGTTCTTATGCCAACAAAAGTTTTGGAGTAGTGCATTTGGAAAAAATTTCTTTCATGAGCGGTTAGGTTGTTAGGAGCTTGGTTGGGAAGAAGTCTTTCTTGAGATGCTTGAGCCAAAGGGATCCTCATTCTAGGAGCCATAGTTTGCAAAAGAAAATGAAGAACTAGAGAAGAGAATATGTGAGAGATTTAGGGAGAGAACTTTGAAAATTAGAATTTTTGAGAGAAAAGTAGTTTGGGAGGTGAGAATCTCAGTGAAAACAGACGAATTTGTAGGCAAGATTTAGAATTTGAAAGGTTGAAAAGGAATGAATGCATTGATGACCAGTTTGAAAAGGTGAGAATCTCCATTCCTTGGTTTGCTTGATTTGAAGCCCTAAGAAGAACTTGAGTTCGCCCATAAGGCTCATCTCAAATTCGCTAGTCATCTTTTGGCTAAATGCTTCACACAAGGAAATGTTAGTAGCACCAAATATAATATCATCAACATAAATTTGCACGACAAGCAAGTCACGACCATGTTTAAGCACAAAAAGTGTGGTGTCAACTTTACCTTTTTCAAAATCATTTTTCAAAAGAAAAGAACTAAGCCTTTCATACCAAGCTCTAGGAGCTTGTTTAAGGCCATACAAAGCTTTATCAAGCTTAAAAACATGGTTTGGGAATTGGTGATGTTCAAAATCGGGTGGTTGTTCAACATACACTTCTTCCTCTATAAATCCATTTAAAAAGGAACTTTTGATATTCATTGGAAAAAGTTTTATGTTTATATAACATGCAAATGCAAGCAATATTCTAATGGCTTCTAGTCTTGCAACGGGGGCAAATTTTTCATCAAAATTAATGCCCTCATTTTGACTATAGCCCTTAGCAACTAATCTAGCCTTATTTCTAGTAATGACACCTTTTTTATCAAGCTTATTTCTAAACACCCATTTGGTGCCAATAATAGAATGGTTAGAAGGTCTTGGAACTAGTTTTCAAACCTTATTTCTCTCAAATTAGTTCAATTCCTCTTGCATTGCAAGAACCCAATTTTCATCCCTTAAAGCCTCATCAATGGTCTTAGGTTTAATTTGAGAGACAAAAGCTAAAGGATTATCTAAAAGTTTAGAGCGAGTACTTACTCCTTTGCTTACCTCCCTGATGATAAGATCCTTTAGGTGGTCGTTTTTGAATTGCCAATCTTTAGGTAATTCTTGAGCTATCTCATCATTAGCTCCATGCTCCATATTGCTAAGCTCAACATCTACAACTTCTTTGCCTTTGTTTTTGTTAGGATCTCCTTGTTGAGATGTTGAAGGCTGGCCTTGATTTTTATCCAAGTTTAGCTTCTCTATAGCATTTACAAAATCAAAAGTAGTATATTTTCCTCGATCAAGGGGGTTAGCTTCGTCAAATACCACATGCATTGGTTCTTCTACAACCATTGACCTTTTGTTGAAGACTCTATAGGACTTGCTATTGGAGGCATACCCTAAAAATATTCTCTCATCCAATTTGGATGAGAATTTTCCAAGATTATCCTTGATATTCAATATGAAGCATTTGCATCTAAACACTCTAAGATAGGATACATTAGGCTTTCTTCCTTTCCACAATTCATAATGTGTTTTGTTTAAAATAGCTCTTTTATAAACATAGTTTATAATATGATATGCGATGCTAAAAGCCTCCGCCCAAAAATATTTTGGTAAATTGTATTCATTTAGCATGGTTCTAGTAATTTCAATGAGAGTTCTATTTCTTCTCTTAACAACACCATTTTGTTGAGGAGTCTTAGGGGAGGAAAAACTATGAGTGATGCCATGCTCATCACCAAAATTTTCAAAAGATTCATTTTCAAATTTTCCCCTATGGTTACTCCTAACATTTGAAACACAATAACCTTTTTAATTTGAAACACGTTTTACAAAAGCCTTAAAAGCACTTAAGGCATCATTTTTATGTGTAAGGAAGAAGACCCATGTGAACCTAGAGTAGTCATCAACTAGTACAAATGTATAATGTCTACCTCCTAAACTGGCATTCCTAGTAGGTCCAACTAAATCAATATGAATTAATTCAAGGGGTTTATAGGTACTTACTTGATTCTTGGATTTGAATGAAAATTGGTGTTGCTTACCCATTTGACAT
>CATIWJ010083374.1:0-14494 GCA_949640765.1 Croton laevigatus | reverse complement strand
AAAATCAAATAACTATGACCGAGGGCAAAGAAATAATAATAGAAATATAAGGTAGAATTACATGTCACGAGTTTGCTCAAGTTTATCCATCAAAATTTGTTACAAACCAATATTTGATAACCAAGCAAGCAAGGAAGAATTAGAAGGATCCGAACACATGGGCAAAAGAAACGTCAACTGTAATTGTGGTTGAAAATAATGGTACAAAAGGTATTCGATTACATAGCTTGGCCTAAAAAAGAAACAAAGAATATAGAATGGAATGGATGCAATTAAGAAGCTTAAAGTAGCAGTCACTAACTGACTTATCCTCATATATGTATTTCACTAAAAGTGAGGATAGACTTTTGCAACAAATATCACAAATTCCCGACCCCCATAAAATGGAAAAAAAGAGTTCAATTGTCGAATAGAGTCGTGTATCCACTATATCTATTTTTCCTTCACATTTAAATTTCAAAATTCCAAGTACCTCATTGACAACCGGTGCTTCTGTAACATGTTGCATTAGAGGACTTGCAAGCATGAGCACTAATTCTGTGTGTAGCCAAGAATAATGTACAGAAATAGGCTATCACCGAAAGAAGAGTATCTTACTCTTTACGCTATTCAATTTGTTGTTGACGCCGCTTCTCATCAGACCTATGACGAAACAACTTTGCTACAGCTCTTCTCTCACAATCCTGCAACATAAAAAGTGAAAACCAAAATTAATATTAAATAATTAATAATTTCAACTTTAGATTTCCTTAGATTCTCATCCGCTTCTTGGAAATATGGAGGTAAATATGAGAAACTGGAAATGCTATTAACATTGTTTATGGAGGTAAAAATTTAGCAGAATTTTTTACCTTGAACATGTTAAGATAAAATGGTTTCCCGGGATTCATCCTTCTCAATTTCTGATAAGTATATGCGAAACTCAGTTGATCACGAGGAGTAAAGTGATCAACCTCATTGAACCAGAGACAAGAGAACAGATTTGACATTGGAGTGTGTGCTCTCACAATCAAGGACCCTTCTGGTACATCTACAGACCGACACAATAACATGTCTTGTTAAATGAAGGCAGAGAAAGTGGCACCAAGTTAAGAATTGCACAAATGAAAAAAAGAGAATCTTACTGCTGGGAAGAAGTTTATTTGGATCAGAAGCATTGAATTTTTTCAGTCCATCAGCCTGGTAGAAAGAAAATTGATCATCTATGACAGAGTGATTATACTTATTCAGTCTCTTGTTCTGTGCAACCTCTTCCCATACACAATGGCGATCATAGTGATTGGAAATGGCATATTCATGACCTTTACGCCACAGAAAATATTCCAAAACAAGTAGAGGGTCAAGTTGAAGACGTAATTTGCTATCCAACCAAATCGAATACCTGAGATAATATACATATTGCAAAAGTTTGAGAGACAAATAATGCAGTTTGGAAGTCCTCGTTATCCAAAAAGATGATGATTTAGCTATGCAAGCCACAAAATCAGTTGCACTGGATAGTTAGACGTCAATTCCTATTTGTAGTCTATCAACAAGACAGGAAGCACCCAGGAATATAATGTTTCTGTGATACTGATACATACTATTCCACATGCAACAGATACATTGTAAATATAACAGAGCACCAAAATATGGCTTCGGGTATTGAAGCCGAGACACAGCTGACAGCCCAATGAAGAATAGGCACATTTCAATTTTCCCATACTCAAATTATCACAAAATAACAATTACCCACATCTTCCCTTGAGTAGATTTATGTGTCCTAGACAATTAATTCAGTAAAAAGCAAGTAATTATCCAAAATAGATAAAAAGAAAATGACAAAAAGAAGTCAGAAAGAGCATAAAACTATTTATTTATTCATTCAAGGTATTACCAAATAAGTTTCCATTAAGATGAAGTTGTGATTTTCCTCAAAGCTTCAGATTGAGAGATAAGAAGACTGAGAGAGGTCTGATACACAACCAAATCCTAACCCATCAATAAAACACTATTCAGCATGGATTCCCAAGTGTTACGAGCAAATTAATTTCAGCTTGAGACTGGACATTTGCTAAAATTTACCTCAAATTGTTCCTGGATCTCCAAGAATTTAATCCTATTGTATATTCTTTTTTCTGGTTTTTTAGGTTGCCAAATAAATAAATAGCTCAAGATTGTAGGCCATGCCAGCAATAGAAAGTACAGAAAATAATTGATAAGACAGACATTTCAAAATTATGTACAAGACAGACTAATTTTCTTTCACCTTGCTGAAGGGAATAGCCGGTGTGGCAACAGTTTTGGAATTTTGCCTACCCTCCGCATATCAGTATATGGTAGGTTCTTTACCACCACTATCTTCCATAAACCAATAAAACCTGCTCTATCTGGCATTTGGCCTTCAGAAGAAAGCGTTTGCAGGGTAACTTCATCCATGAACAAAACAAAGCAGACATTTTTCTTTGACAAACGAGTAACCTGAGAAGGCAGAACAATTCACAATTAATTCGGTATGCACCAGAATGTACTCATAAACAAAGATCAAAGAATTGACTTCTATGTTCTGAATATTGATATGAGAAAACAAGTACATATGTAATATAAGAGCATGTGGTCTGTCAAAGAAAAGTTTATACATTCAATTACCAAAATCAAGCTAACCTATTTACAGAAGGAGACAAACTAATTAGTTTAGATAATACAGCAGCATGGTTTCTTAATCCGGAGCCAAAACAGTTTCTCGTATGAGAAGCCCCAGAAAAGGGGGAAACAGTGAAAAGGCTCATGTACCATGATAAATGGTGAAGAAAAAAAAGTGTTTCTATGTATTGACATGCAAAAATTATACTAAGGAAATCTTATACATTGAATCCCTAAAATCAAGCTAAGCCATTGCAAAGGGTTGACTTTCCATAACATGTAAGATTACAGGATCATGATACATTTGTTCTTTCAAGCTATACTATAGAAAACATAATACAGGATAAATACACTGTAACAAAAAAGAGAATGAAAAACACGAAAACACATAAAAAACATGATATGCAATGTAAAAGGTTGTAAAATAGCAAGCTTATGAGTCCAAGACTCTAAGATCTTCACCTAGATCAAACTATCAATTACTCTTAGGAGACTCGCAAAAATCATACAAGATGTCAGTATTATCTAAACAAAATAGGTATTATTCGAGCCCACTGGCCACCCATGGATTAACATAACAATTAACATTAGCTTGGTTCAAAAGATAGAAAAATTACATCTCAGGAGCATTTGTATACCATACAGTGTAAACATCAAATGCATTCACACTAATATTTAAAACTACACAAAAGAAAGTGGAAGAAGGATAAAAAACTGAAAAGGAAAAAGTAGGGATAGGATGTAATATACATTTTTGGAAAATAATCAGATTGGAAAATGGACAGAAGATGTGCAGCCTCAATTATGTGGAATGTTTACCACATACTAATAATGATGTTTCCCATTATTGCAATTTTCCCTCCAACATATTTTATTCTCACAAAGCACAATTCTGAGTCTCATAAAGAACTTCTATAGGACACAACTATTCATTATCTTTCTGTTCCAACAATCTTTTTACTTTT
Source organism: Croton laevigatus (assembly GCA_949640765.1). NCBI lineage: Eukaryota > Viridiplantae > Streptophyta > Magnoliopsida > Malpighiales > Euphorbiaceae > Croton > Croton laevigatus. The sequence goes on along the minus strand of CATIWJ010083374.1, from coordinate 10,907 downwards.
AATCAACAATCCAGTACTTATATTTCCAGTAGTTCATAGATCATCCAAGAACTGAAAGTTTCAGAAGTATGAAACCAAAACTGCTAATAACAGAGAAACAATTGGTTTTAGGACCTAAGCTCTAAGGTGCCAAATTGGTTAACATCACTACTTAAAATGATCCAGAATCGTTCCCAAAAATATCCCCCACCAAGAGAAGAAAAATATTAACATACAACATACAATAGAAGTAAAAAGGACAAGTAGGCACATGGTAACATCGAAAGATATAATCTTTGAAGGAGATAGGAAAGTAATGAACTGTTCAAATTATAGGAAAAACTTCAAGAGAATTTAACTTTAATCCAATATTTGAATTTAAAGCATGGATTCATGAGCAGAGAAATGATACAACAAACCAAGGCCTCTACTCAAATGATACTTGGGCATCAACAAACAAGCACAATTAAGAACATGCAAGAAACACATATCATTTGGGACTAAAACACTAAATATAAAAAATCCTTTCTAAGGCTCCATTTCTTGCAATATTAAAAAATGTAAAATATTTAAATTAAAATTTTTAGACTAAAGCAATAATATTTTTTAACTATAGAAACTTCATATTTTTAAACATCATAAACATGAGAAAACGAATAATAGATTGTGGCAGTCACCACTAACTAATAGTGGTGGTGGATCATGGCTGATGGAGACCAGTGCTTAGCTTTTCTTACCACTAATCGTTAATTGAATGATCAGTTAATAAATATATTCTTGTAATATAATAAATTTATCCATGTTTGAGGAAAGGGGGATCATTTTCCTTTAATTTGACTTAGTTCTCCCCATTGACAAGGAAAATACATTCTATTGACAGATTCTATGTGCCCTCAAACATCTGGCAATCTAAAAATATTTACCAGTTATTTCCCAAAAGCAAATGGAACCTAAAATGATATTTGGGCTTCAATAAACTACTAAAGATTACTACAACATGCATGAAAGAAAATTTACATGCAGCAGAAAAACTACATCACTATACAGAAATCTCGTTTAAATTAGAAAGGAATCAAGATATCTATACAAAGTATGTTTTTTCTGCCCCAGCTACACCATAACCCTCGCAACTGTGCACAACAAGTACTGCCACTTTCTTAATCAAGGTTTCACCTGATGAAATTAAAAATAACGCTGCCACCAGATTCTGGACTGTTTTTCATAATTCTAGACATTGATAGACGTTCTACATGCAAACTGTAGGTGTACCATTGTGTGCGAGTGCATGTGCGTGCATACATACAAAACCCAGGTGTTCGTGTACCATATAAACATGTGAATATGCGTATGTATGTCTGTGGCAGCAAGAGTTATTGATGCAGAGAAGAGAGTGCACCAACACATTTTTGTACTTAATTTACCAATATAGAAGTCTTTCCGTACCATTTTACCAGCAGGTGCTCTCAAGCGATCTGAATTTCCAAAGATACAAGAGATAACAGCAATGTGGCATCTACTGATATAATTTGTATCATCTTCTGCCAAATCAAATCCTGTACTTGGGGATCCTTCAGGACCTTTAACAAAACCACAATTTATTTTTTGATCATGTACCAAAAATGATTCTTCACGTTCTTCCAGCGTCTGATGCCCAGCAAATCTGGGCTGCCATTCTTCCTCTTCGTTGTGTTTGTTTTCCATATCAACATACTGTAAAGAAAATCTTGCAAATTTTCGGCTTTCAAAAGGCTCCACAAGTTGTGTGGTAGAATTAAGAAACTTCATCTCACAACCACCTGTCAAGCAAGAGATGTCAGAATGTGAGCTTGGGTAGGTATAAGTTTTCAAGTCCTAGTCAATAAAGCCTTCTGGATTTTATTATTAAACTCAGAGGCATATGCTCACAGATCTCACCAATAAATCTTAATCAGCAAACCATTTTTAAAGCAAGAAACAAATTTTTACTACAAATTTTGTTGCAAAAAGAATAACAATCCTTGAGGCATTCTTTTAGTTTGCTCTCCATCATTAAGTCCAAATATTCTGCTTCAAACTTCTTTTAGCAAACGTTGTAAACCTTCTATAACTATAATAAGGAAGATTCAATTCTATTCAGTGCTGCGATTCAAAGTCCCTAATGTTTTGGCTCGTGTCGTATGTGTTCCATGAATTATGAATGTGTTATAGTATAATGATGCTAGAATAAGTTACAAAACAGGAGAAAAATATACCTGAATTTTAAAGTTAACAAAGTTGATATATGCTCAAATCTACTAAAACTTTTAGCATCCTCAGACATTCACTATGCAAACTAAGTATCAATAGATACTTCTTTATAATGATGGTTCTAGGAGAAATAAGAAAAATCTCAAATTGAAATTAGCTTAAATTGTGCATATGCACAAGAACATCAAGGAGGGAGGAGAGGGAGGAAGAAAATTACCAGAAAATTTCCGGCGCCTCGGTTTTTTTCTCGAGTCTGACTTCGATTTAGTTGAAGGCTGACTGCCACTGGAACGACCATGTCGACCATTAGTGCCAACATCACCTAGAGTCCTGGACTTCGAAGGCTTCTCTAATATATCCTCAGAGACTTCTTTATTTCCCTTGGCAATACTTTCTACCTTAGGTTCAGTTTCATTGGTATCAGAGGATTCTTTATAATCTTCATCATGGGATATGCCTATAGCAGTATGCCCCCCACTGTCATGCTCAGAATTATCATAGTCCTCCACATGAAAATCGTGAGAATCAATACCGTCATCATACTCATTATCTGCATCAATTGACTCAGTCTGCTCCCCATGGTCCTCATCATTAAGTGCTGAATTTTTAATATCATCTTCCTTTCGTGATTGGCCAGCAGTCTTCAGAGAAGCCTCATATTCCGCTTCATATCTTTTCAATTCTTTACGTCCATTTTCATTGTACAACCCAACTCCTCTCTGATCCAAACTGTTAAAAGCATCATGTTGGGAAGCAATTTTCTTTCCATTCTTCACATTTGCTAGTTGATAGCCCTTTACAGTGGATTCATTCTGAACTTCCTTACTATCATGTTCCACATCGTCCACATTATAATCTACATCTCTCCTTCTATCATCCTTATCCCAATACCTAGAATCCCGCCCATGCCCCACAGAACCTTGGCCAAACCCAAGCACTCTAAAGTTGTCGGTTCGTGTAACATTTGTGAGAAAATCAAGTTCATTCTTCATATCATCATCGTCAAGCTGATGAACATTTATTTCTGCAACAGTACAGGCACTATCAATGCATTTGTGTGAATTACAAAATTGATTTAGGAATTAAAACAAGAGCGTGAGTTAGTTATAGTGAAACTACCAATACATTATATAATCTGCATAATTGAAAACTCCAAAAAAACACCATGTACTTCCTTAGCAAGATAAAAATCATATCTCACACTTCAGGCAACTATATTGGTTGGTCAAGGTGAGATATATCCAATTAAGCTCCATATTCCATGTACCACAGCAAGCTTAAGACTAAATACTCTCATTGCCATTGATTTCACTACTTCCTGTCCTTGTCTCATTCATTTACAGGTCTTAAATCACATGTTTGGAATAACTTGATTTTTGAAGTAACATAAACGAATAGCAGAATCTTAAAAATATTAAAACGAAAATACTGAACAGATATATTTCACGCCTATTTCAATTAAGGTAACCAACCTAAACGACCTAAAAAGCCTACTAACTAATTTAAATTCAACTGCATTTTATTCAACAAACAAAATGCTTACTCTAATTTCAAATTTCAGTCGCTTATTTTCCTACATTTTCTCAAGTCAATAACCAAAAAAAGAGAAACAAAGAACGAACTCAAGTAACCAACCTTTATTATCCTTGGACAGGTAATAGTAAGCAAAAACAGTAACAACAAGCACGACACAGAGAACAACAATCACCACACCGATCGAAAAGCTAGTGGTTCTGGCTTTGTCAGATCGACCAGATCGGCGAACCCGAACCGGCTTGTACTGCTGCTGCTGCGGAGCAGAAGAGGAAGCACGAATCCCAATGGTGACATGATCTGACGTGCCGTTGGAGTAATGGTGTCCAGATTGCCGGTACTGCGCCATTTCTTCTATACATTGATCATTACGAAAGGAATCAACAAAATGGCGTCACTAGGAACTCCTGATTTCTTCTAAAATGTGTATGTATAGGTATAGATATGTAGAAAGGAAAAGGAGAGATTTTAGATGTCTGGTCTGCAAGCGGAGAAAAAGAAGGATAGATTTGGTGTTCGATATTTGGCTGATTTTATTTTTAATAATAATAATAATAATGATTATTGATGTTTATGTTTATTTTATGTTGTCAGCTCTTATCTTTTTCAGAATAGTAATAATGGTGATAGAGAGAAGGCTTGACCAGCGGTGGATCGGCCAGTGATGATCTTCAGCAATTTTTCATGTCGACTGGTAACTATCGTTGGAATTTACAATTGTATCCTTGGAGGATAAAAACACTCAATGTCGCGTGCGCTCATCCTTGATATTATGCGAGCCATCTCTCCCCTAGCCCAAGCTGCTAGAGCAATACATCTCTTTAGACGAAATTTAGCTGTATTTTGGGTGGAAAAAATATTATTCTTGATGTTATTATAATGTTTAAAAAAAAAATAATTAGGTAAGTCAAATTCAGCAGTTGGCAAATTGCACAATGAAACCTTGTTTAAGTTCGACTCCAAAAATAAACGAGTTAAGCTTAAATTTAGCTCACGAGATTGTGAGCCCGCTTACTAGTGTAAGCTTATTCACAAACTTGTTTTGTCAAATCTATTCACAAACCCAAATTTTATAAGCCAGCTTGCTAGTCTAAGCTTATTCACAAACTTTGCTTGTCAAATCTATTCACAAACCCAAATTTTATAAGCTGGTTCATTAGTCTAAGGTTGTTGACAAACTTAGCTTGTTGAATCTATTCACAAACCTAAATTTTATATATATATATATGTATATAAAGCTCATACTCAAACTCGATCTCAAGCTTGGTTCACTTGAGCTTATTAAGTCAACTCGAGTTTGTCTATTTCAAAACAAGCTAAGCTTGAGCTTGATTGATAGGTGAAGCTTGAATCGTGATCTAGCTTTGGTTAATTTTTCCTCTGAATGAATGAGATATATCATTAGGGGCCTCTTAAACATTAGCCTTTTTAGTGTTACAATTGGATTAGGAGTATAAATGTGAGCTATCTGTGGGTTTGGTTTTGCGATATCATGCATTAAAATCAATAACTGATAATTGTTTTAAAAAATTGGTCTAGTTATCAATCTGCATGGCCAACCTACTTTGCAGAGATAGCAACTATTACTATTAGCTCATGAACATAACTCCTGAATTAAAATAACAAACTAGTTTTACAATGTTACAAGCTTGATTAAGGGAGGTCTTTCAAGCTCAAACAATTATAACAAGAAAAGCAGGAATAGTCAAGAAATCGTTTTGAGGCACTGCATCAGCGCATCAGTTTGTTCAGGTTTCCCAACAGAGACCCGAATGTAACCCTTGAGTTCTTTGTTATTGTAGTGTCGGACCATCACACCCATATTTGCAAGATTGTCCTGCAATAAAACTAATTGGTTACCATAAAATATTCACAAGCAAGTAGCAATACGTTTACGAAGGTAGTTCGTTCGGAGATCCTGAATTTTTCAACAAAAGCAACACCTAGAACCATAAAAGTATAAGGCAAAATCAATTTCTAAATTAGTAGCACAAATAGAAATATATGCACCTTAAGCTTCTTAGCATCCTTCCCAGATTTAACCTCGCAAAGAATAAAATTCGAATAGCTGGGAAATGGATTGAGAAATGTCACTTCTTTCAGAAGCTTATAAAGCCTCTCCCGCTCTTGTACCAAAGCATTTTTGACATTCTGTAGAGGTCATCAATATATTAGATAATGGTTACATATATAGCACAAGTATATCATACATCCTCTCAGATTTTAAGAAAATTGCACCTCAAGGTATGTAGGATTCTCCAATGCAGCACATGCAGAAACTTCAGCAGCAACTGAAACATTATAAGGTTGCTTAGCTCTCCAAAGGTACTCAATGATGCTCAAAGGAAATGCCCCGTATCCCACTCGGAGTCCAGCTAAGCCTGCAACATCATACTGATAGTTTTTAAATCACATATGCCTACAATTCCAATGCGAAACACAATAATGGCTTTTTGCTAAAAAGTGTCCAAGTATCTTAACTTGAAAGTTCAAACATGACTCTCAGCTTAGTGATAAAGACTGCTATACAATATGCACAGTTGAGTTTAGAGCTCCCTGCATTTTTATGTTTCTTCTTACCAAAAAATGTCTTTAAAATTAATTGCTCTTGAATAACAATTCTTCAGAAAGGAGGAGGAGGAGGAACGAGGACATGATAAGGGGAAATAACAATCACCCAGAAAAACAGTTAGTTGTTCCATCATTATAATAAATGGGAACTTAAGATGTTTCCTTCCAAAGAAGCAATATAATGGTGCTAACCATATATATTGACGATCAATGGAGAACTACCATAAGCCAGTAGATAAATGGACACCAAACTATGAAGCCTCACAAACATGGCCCAATAAGTTAGGGAAAAGCATAGGCATAGCAATATCCAACTATTCTTCGTAAAGACTAGTAATGTCAATATGTCATGACTTTCGTGTGGGAAGACATTAATTGGTACCAGTGAGATCAGATATGAATTTATAACAGAGCAAAAACTTCACAAGCAATATGAAATGTTAAATAGGAAAATCAAATTTGGCCACTCGATTTCACATAGGATACAGGACAAAAACACATCAAGGATCGCAGTTCTGTATGCATCAGAAGCCAGATACAGTCTTGATTATAGATATTTTAAAAGATCAGAGATTTTCCACATTTACAGCATGATTTAGAGGTCAAAATCTCCTGTCGTGTGATAATAATAGGGGAAAATACAGTTACATCCCTGTCCGTTTACACAATCAACACATACATCTGTATGCTTTATATTACTTATTTGTGTCCCTAACTTATCGTTCCATTAAACCATTAATTCTTTCCATCCAAAAAAAGGCTATTTTTCTGATAATTTTTTTGAAATGACTATTTTACATTTTAAAATTTTATTAACTTTTAAAAAATAAAATAAAAACTTGCAAAAGAATCTTGTAATATGACGCTAAGAACAAAAAATAAAAAAGCGAAAAAAAATAATTACAAAAAAAAATATTTTATTAAGGGGTTAAGGGGTAAAACAGTTATTTTTTAAAATTTTAACGGAACAATTAAAGAAAAATAGGGTGAAAGATTTGAGCGCCCGAGGAACTATAAGTTAAGGATCTAAAAATAATTAACGTAAAACATGGGGATGTAGGTGCTTATTTTATCAAAATATAAGGACCAAACTGTACTCGTCATTCAACAAGTTCTTATCACCCATAAGATAGAAGACCAAGAATGCAAAAAAGCTATAATAGCGATAATAAAAGAATATTGATCTTCATATAAGAATTTGCTTATGAATGTTGATACAATCAAGTTGCCAAAAGAACATGCAACAGAGAGATATGTCTATCATGTAATGTAACTAATCTTATTCCTAGAGCAACTTTATCTAATCAAGGGTATTGTACGATGGATGTAGCCCATGGAGGGTTGCACAAATAAGAAGAAATCTTTGGGTTGAATCAACTCTCCTTGTGCATATTAAGGAATCAATTGAATGGCTGGTGATGTTATTTACTAGTGAGAAAGCTCTAAGCATATGGTATTCCAAATAGAAGTATATACAAGTTGATACTATTCTTATGGCTGATATATGTAAACTTTACGCATCAGCAATCAGGTTCTTTTCAACACGAGGAGAATGATGCAGGAGCATCCTAGCTGTTTGGGAAGTTTGTTAAGTTTTTCCTTATTATTTTAGGATAACTAAAGCATCTATAACAGGAAGTTTTATGTTATCTTTCAGTTTTGTTCTCTACATAGGATTCCTCGCTAATAAATTATAAGAATACTTTGCAGTTTAGTTTTTGGATTGTCCTGTCTAACTAATATAAATAGGACAGCAGGTTCTGTTATGCATTGAGTATTAGTTTATGACTTTATTCTATTATCATATTATGACAGAATTTTGATTCTAGTTCTACTACAGTTTTCCATTTGAAACCTATTATTATTCCCCTACAATCAACCTATGCTTCTCCTAATTGTTGAGATTGTGTTGCCCAACACCTTTGCATTGTGTCAATTGCTCTAATGAATAAGCCCAACAAAAATGAAATTTCAACTCAAACAAATTGTGTTATTCAAAGATGGTTCACAACTCAACAGTAACAGTAATTTATTGCATGGGCTAAAAGTGTAGTATGGAGTTATTGGAAGCCAAGGCTCAGTAAACATACCAGCTCTCTTGCTAAATGTCCGTAGGACAATCAAATTGTCATGCTTCATCACCCATTTCATTCGCGATTCCAATCCGGAGAACTCTATGTATGCCTCATCCAACACCACCAAGATTGGGAGATCTAGGATTTTAAGTAGATCCTCGTCATTGATTATACTATCAATCAACAGGTAACATGCAGAACAAAAAATAAAATAAAACAGTTATCTTCCATGATTGCAAAGTGTATGGACCATAATTAAAGTAAGCATGTGATCAATGCTCAACTAACAACAAACATCCTTGGACATACTAATCCTTTTTTAATTTTCATTTTCTTTTAGTGAATTATTTTGACTTGTGACCCTAACATGTAGCACAGCAACCAGCGTTTATTCAAATTTTATTTTACAGCAGGTATTTTCCCATGGGCTCCAATACTTCAGCAAGCAAAATTAATCAATCTTCTTGATGGGCACCAAAAGTACCCTTACAAGGCCAGAAGTTACATTTTCAATCTCCAGCTATAATCCTAATACTGAAGCACAAATTTCAATATATATAATCACATGATTAAAAAGTTCATGGATAATCAGAAAGCCAAATATGTAAATACAAATGAATATTTCAGAAATCACAAATTATCATGTTAAGAAAATTAATATACAAGTACAAAGAAAAGGATACAAAATACCTTCCGTCAGGGTTGTTGGGCGATGTTAAGAAAATGCATTTGGGGTTCTCTCGTTGAACAACATCAGAAATGAGCTCAACATTCAAACTAAAGTCTGGGTTCCTCAAAACTGCAATAAAGGAGGAAGTGTCTGGCAATTTAATTTCTCAAGTAATACATATCGACTGACAATTAACAAATCAAAGAAAACTATGTCTCTGTAAAGAGATTGATAAAGTAGACTAGAAGAATTCTTAAAAATTCGTCTCAAAAATGAAAGAGTAGCCCTGATAAAACTGTTTTTGTTAGTTCCTTACCCTTGATAACTTCTGCCCCATTAACTGCTGCATCGAATTGATACATTGTAAAGGTCGGAGGACAGTCTAAAATCTTGTCACTGGGATCCAGTGTGCACCTATAAATGTATCAATGCAAACAATAAAAGTTGAGAACTTGTCAAATATTGATCTTAGATAGTATAAATATGATTTTCATATTTTACCGCATAATTAGATCAATGAGCTCATCTGCACCACATCCTACAAGAATGTATTCAGATCCAAGGCCAGAATCCTGGGCAAGAGCCTCACGCAATCTACGACTTTGAGGATCGGGATAAACGTAAGGGAATTTCAAAGATCCCAAAGCTTCAAATACCTAAAAACAGCCTAAAATTACACTCAGGGTGGGAAGAAGAAACAATATCTGAAGTTAAAACAATCTTTCCTCGACAACGGAAAGAAAAAAATTACGAATTGTTAGTAATAATTAAAAAATGTCTGTTGATACTTGCCTCAGGAGGTGGACCATATGGGTTTTCATTAGCATCTAATTTAATAATATCCTCAGGTTTCCTTCCAAGATTAGCTGATAAAACCTGTAAATGTAAAGTTTTGCAAACAACTGAAATGAATATCCATCACAACCATCTATAACAACCCATTACCCAGCAAATCATATATATTATCAAATCTATAAGCACCATAAAATGAAGTGATTTTGAAAAAAAAAAAAAAAAAAATCAACTATAAACTCAAAGCTTGAATTGGCATATAGCTAGAGCTAACAAATAATTTCTATCACTTTTTCCAAAATCCTTAGCGGATGACCAAAATCTTCAATGTCATAAAACCAGTTAATGAACCACAGTAAGGAGAACAGATTCAGCAAACATGAACAGAAATTCAGAAGCGAGCAAATTAGCTCCCAACCTAATTAAACATTACGGATGATGATTGAACTGATGTCGACCCCAGCAAAAGGCTACAATTATTGACATTTAGAAAATAAAAATTAATCCATTAGTAAAATAGAACTGTCAAAATTATGATTTTTCATTTTCCAACAAAAAGTGCTCATGAAAAGAAAACAACAATGCAACATACAAAATCCAGAAGCCTGATTCACTTCATTGAATTCAAAGCTATCATATAAAGAAATAAAATTCTGGAACATAGTAAAACAACTACTATAAATTGGCCAATTCAACATCTTTAAAATACCTCAAAAGGCAAAATGGGTTGATAAGGGGACAACTTCCTCAAATGAGAGCGAATAAATGAGTCACCAGTCACCTTCCCATTAACATTTTCTACAGGTAGAGTGGAGGCCATAGAAATTATCTTTCTTTGATTACTCAATTGGAAAGAAGAAATGGGTCTTTGGGGTGTAAGGAACTGGTGAGTATTGCTATTGGATTTAATAAAGCAGAGAGAAGCAGTGTTGTAAATATCAAGAACACCCATTAATGTCTGCACACGAGAAATTCCGAAAACAATCAAATCAATCAGCAAAACCCAACCTTCATTTCCATTTGGGAAAAAGAAAAATATAAGCTTTAGACAAAGATATAAA
>CATIWJ010083325.1:0-12531 GCA_949640765.1 Croton laevigatus | reverse complement strand
GTCTATATTTAATAAAAGTATTTGGTAAAGTCACATCTTCTTAATATTAGAATATTCCAAAATCAAATCACATAGCAAAGATCACAACATGTTGTCAAGCACACACACACACACATATATATATATATATGATAATTGAACTCAAATGAATGTAATAAGGGTGCAGTCTTACATTCTACCCCTTATACGGTTTCGGTTCTCTAAAATCCCAAGCAAAACCAAAAAACTCAAACTCTAAAATTTACAAATACTAATTTCTATCTAACTCCCTATACTTAAACCTCCCTAAAATGATTAACAAAATTTTATACTTCAACATTAATGATTTCAAACTTCTAAAATAGAACTCGTAAATACAAATTCAAAATTTCAACATTGCTTTACAATTAAAACACAAATTTCAGAATTCTAGAACTCTAATTACTACTAACTCTAATTTTTATTTTTTATCACAAAACAACTAATTCTTCATAAAATTTTATATTAACTAAGCCACTAACGTTTATATCCAACTCCACAATTAATCAATTTCTACTCTATATATCTCAAAACTTTCTCAAAATTCTGAGAAAAATTTTTTTCAAGATTTTCATCAAATATTTCTCAAAATTTTTATATATAACAAAATAATTGAATACACATTGGGGTGGGACCAAGACTAAATAATCATATGTCACAATAAAAATATATTCCAAAACTCGAACTAATTTCACATATCAAATTTCTGATAAAACGTAACAATACTCTTGCTTCCACACCAGTGGCGTAGCCAGGAAATTTTGGTCGAGGGACCCAATTCCTGGCTACGTCACTAACTCCGCTAAGAATTTCGCCTCCAATCAATACTTCAATAGTATGTATGCTTGGATCTCAAAAAATAACACTATTTATGAAGTTAAATTACTTAAACAAGATTGACAACATACAAGAAATACAAAACTTCAAATGCCTAAGACCTCAATTGCCAAGAGGGTCTGTTTTATGGTGCAACAAAATAACTTTTTATTTAATTGGTTCTATCTACTATGTCAACTAAGCCTCTGAATCAAATATCACCAAAATGCCTGATGCTTATGAAATTTTTTTTGGAAATTCTACTGTAATCATAACCAAGTCTATACTGAATCATGAGAAAATAAGGGGAAAAAAAATCCTTAACTTAAAGGTTTCCCATGAAGAAGCAGCATCTCTATCCACTGTAACACACATTCCACCCCCATTCTTTGCAGACACATACTTCTGCAATGTCACTGATTTGAATTGAACCTCTGTACCATTCTACATTTTGAAATTTGGAGAAGGATCATTCACAAAAGAAATAAAAGAGGAAAAAAAATTAAAAAAGAAGAAACTTACAAGCATATCTCCATTGGGAATGTCATCAAGCAATGACAGCTTAATCCAACCTTCCACAACTAACCAACCACCCAAACTTACACCTCTAACTTTAGAACCTCCTCTTACTCCCTCCACTTGAATCAACCAATGCAAATCATTTTAAGGGGAAAAAACAAAACTTAGAAGAAGAAATTAAGGAAATGGAAAGAAAGAACCCTAACGGCAAAACAATCTAATTCTACTAAAAATTGATAAATACTTACAGCAGTGACAGATTTATTTTTAGGATGCTTCTTCTTATATTGCTCTCTCCTATAGTTAAAAAAATCATTGTATTCAAAGTGAGAAATTCCATTTCTAACAATCCAATAAAAAAGAATCCATACTTCATCAATTAAGCTGTTTATTATTCACAACAATCGATACTTTCAGTTGATATTTCGCAATTAAATGAAATCACTTATATCATTAGATACTAAAAGCTAACAGTATTTCTTTTTTTTCCTACTTCATTGGTGAGATAAAGATAGAGAAAGAAAAAGAGCTGTTCACATACGTGAAAACGAAGAAGGCACTAGCCGGCCTCTTTGGCTTGTTAGGATCATTAGCTGCCTTGCCAGCCTTCTTAGTAGCTTTGGCCGGCTTCTTGTTCACAAAAAACCTGAAACCGCCGTATAAAAAAGCAGCCACATCACAAAAAAGAATTCAAATTCCGCAGTTCAAATTTGGTTCCTGTTTATGTGATTTAGTAGAAGATTCAACTAATCAATTTTCAAAAAACAGCAAGCAGAACAATTGGGCAGTAGTAGAATCAGAGAAACAAGAATCATAATCAAATTTCAATTTCAACAAGAAGGTTAGATTTCACAATAAAACCCTAACTAACATCTAACTAACATCAATAAAACTTACCTCTAAATCCGCCGGAAATCAAAGCAGCGGCGGCAGTAGCGACTACAGCAGCGGCGGGGCAGAGGTCACAAATTGGTAGTAGTAGAATCAGAGGAAGAAGGAAGAAGAGATGGGAAGGAAGAAACACGAAGAGAGGGGAAGAAGAAGGGTTAAGTGCGGTTTTTTTTTATTAAATCAAAACTACGTCGTTTTGACAGGTCAAAATATAAAAAAAAAATCAATTAATGAAACGGTGAGTTTCATCATTCAGAAAGCGTTCTTTCTTTCTTTCTTTCTTTCTTCTTCTTCTTCTTTCTTTCTTTCTTCTTCCGGCCACTGCTGCAAATTCCGGCACGTTTAAAATTCTCATTTTTCTCCCAAAATTCCATGGGGCCCAACGCCCCCTTTGGCCCCTACGTGGCTCCGCCTCTGCCTACATATGTACCATTCTGGTTGCATATGATCGATTATGCACCTTTTTCTTCGTAATTAGCTGAATTTGTTGTGCATATGTTATTTGGTTTACACCATTTTGTAACATTTCTCACATAACTCCCGACTGTTAGCGTTATACATTGGCGGACCTCTTCAAGTTTTGCACACAAACTATCTAAAACCGAGACTCAACTATCCTCTGCTAGAAATTACACGCTTTCTTTACTTTTTCTATTATCTTCTGCAACAGTCTGACTTGCACTTTAAAATAATTATTTTTTTCCAACTCAACCCATTAAATGAAAAAATATAGTAAAATTAAAATATTCATTTTTCTCAACCAAATCTATTAAATGACAAAGGATAAAATAATTAAATTCTATCAAAACAGCAAAAGTTTCTACTATTTTAGAACATTGGTTTTACCCTAAAATCTCTATTAAATAAGAATGGTAGTAACATGTTTTCGCCTACCCTCACATAAATTTCTAGGTCCGCCCCTTTGTAGATGATCAAAAACCACTTAGATCCACGAGGGATAAGCGGTTTCCATTGAATAGAAGGTTGACGTTGAGCTTCTTAGCAGTTTTCGTTGATTTTGAAATAGTAATCCATCGACTTTCAGAAGGGTTTTGCCGAAGAAGAAGTTTGGTTGTAGAATTTCAATGTCTGCAATTTTCCCATGACATTCGATGGTTCCCGTTGTGATTCAGCCGGCAATGTGAAGCTGAGATGATCCCGGCGAGTATTAGGCTGAAATTCATGAGTTTTTTAATGAATTTCAGTCTGAATTTTAGAGATGGTCTCGCCTATTTCTCATTGAAAAATTAAGTTCGCATGACATGAATGATTATATTATAGTATTACTTGTATTGTAAGGAACTAGATTGAACATCCACCAAATGCGCGTAATAATTTTAATTTTCTTTTTTAAAGACATTTAGCATATCAAACAACAAATTGTTCAAATTTGAAAAACGAAAATCCTTATTGTTAAGAGTCCATATCCTGTTCCTCGGTTTCCATTCCCTGCCCTTCAAGCAAGCAAATCTGTTCACATTCATCAACTGCTGTTTCTATTACCATATTTGATTCAAGCTCAAAAAGTAAAAGATTTGCCGTGTCATTCAAGCCTTCTTCAGCTTTCACATGCTGCTCCCCATCGGCAAAATCCTCAAGTCCAGTATTGGAATTAAAAACCACGTCATTCTTAGCAATTTGTGATTTATTCATTACTGGGCTCTTTATTTCTTTGCCCATGAAAAATGCATCAGTTCTATCTTTTTAGGCCCTTCTCCAAGTTATTTCCCTGTCTTTTTCCATATGTTCAACCTCAAATTGCCCTCAAAATGAGGAAGTGAGTGAACCTTATCATCCATTTCTGTAAACTCTGCTTGAGCATACTTGGATAAAGTCGTAGAAATTAAAACTGTTCTATTATGATTCAGTGCTAAAATTAAATCTTTATTAATCAAATTATAGTAAAAGAAATAATAAGAATACCCTCATATCAAACTTTACTCTCTCCCATAATTTCATTACTCATAAAATAATTATCAACTGGTACCACTTTGTATAAATATGAAAATAAGTAAACAAAAGTAAACAAAAATTAAATCTTTATTAATCAAGGGAGCCGCGTAGTGTAGTGGTAGCGCAAGCGGCGTGGAGGCGAACCAACCCAGGTTCGAAGCTCTGCGCCTGCATAAATTAGAATGGCTACCTGGGTGCCTGCGTAATGCCTATGTAAAAAAAAAAAATCTTTATTAATCAAATCATAGTATATAAAAAAATAATAAGAATACAATAATTAATATCAAACTCTACAGTCTCCAATAATTTAAATTTTCATATATAATATAATAGTAATAATAATTATTATATCTAAACTAAACTAAATTAAAGCAATAATGAGAAAATATTGCTTTTGATTTTTATTCGAACTAAAAACAATAAATAATGCCTAAAAGTGACAAATTTTCTGAAGCCATTTAGGCATACTATTCAGCATGAAAGGATTGCCGCAGTACTGCATAAATTGGCCAACAGTATTGCAGCAATTTTGAATATACACATTTTGCGGATCGTAATAGTACCGCACCATATTCGAAACTACACGCAGACACGCTGACGCCTCTTCAGAAATCCCAAAACAATCAATGTAACCAGGAGGTTGTTTTGGGCAATTTGGTGGAACGTCTCCTTCTGCCGGCGGCGGCGGTTCTGGTTTTTTGGGAGGTGGATTCTTATGTGGTGGTTGACGAGGAGGCGAATAATGTGGTGGAGGTAGTTGAGGAGGTGGATTCTGCGGCGGAGGCAATTGAGGAGGTGGAAAATGAGGTGATGGTTGTTGAGGAGATGGATTCTCTGGCGGTGGATTCTGCGGCGGAGGCAGCTGAGGAGGTGGATTCTGCGGCGGAGGCAGCTGAGGAGGTGGAAAATGAGGCGATGGTTGTTGAGGAGGTGGATTCTCTGGCGGTGGTTGTTGAGGAGGTGGATTTTGCGGCGGAGGTAGTGGAGGCGGCGGCAAATGAGGTGGTGTAGGAGGCTTAATATGAGGAGAAGACGGTGGAGTTTCTGGAGGCGACGGACTTGGGCGTGGGGTGCCTCCGCATTCGCAATGGCAGAAACAATTGTCGTATGGATCATAATGTTTAACGACGCGGCAGCCTGGAGGACAGTCGCAAAAGCAACTACTCCACCCGTGACTGCTCTGTACTGCTGAGCTTAAAACTAATAATACTGCCATTATCATCATTCTCGCCTTCTCCTCCATGGCTAATTTGCTTCTTTTCAGAACCATCAACCCATATCAGGTATTTATAGCTGCTAAATCACTATCATCATTTCATTTCAAAAATCAAAATAACTCTTAGCTATCTATACAGGCCTTTTTTAAAAAAAAAATTTGGGTTTCTGTTTTATTTTTGAAAATTTATAATATCATAACAAACAGTGATAACGAAATGATAGTGTCATCCCTCCATTTAATTGAAAATCTGTTTATGTGGTTATGAATTATAGGGTGGACAAGTTATTAATGGGTAAATCTAGAAAAGGCAGCAACAAATGCACATTCAAATATTAAGATTGTACAGTTGAATTAATTAGTGGACCACTAAACACAAAATCGGATTTTAAAGAATGCAAGTGTCGTGGAGGCAATTGAGTGAATAAAAATCTTTGATTTTCATGGGGAGCAATAATAATGGCATTAATATTGTCAAAAAAAAATAATAATAATAATGGGATTGGCTGATCACTAAAACTAAACTTGTGGATGATGCTTTGGCTAAGGTTTAGGTGTCTGTTCTTCATAACATGTGCCTCATGTGTTTGGTCATTTTCCATTTCTCAACTTTCTTCATGGATTCAATCACATTTCATTTTCATTCATCTTTTAAAATTTCTTTTTCAATTCCGTTTTAATTTAAATAAGAATTACGTGAAACGGGTTTGCGTTATGTTTCTGGATAATACATTTCACTTCCGTAAATAATAACTAGTATGTACTCCGTTTAAAAGAAAATTAGTATGGTACTTGCGCGATATGTGGTATGTTATCCAAAAGGTTGTAATTTTGATCAAGTTATAATAATTTGCTTTGTATTTAATTATTGGTAAGTATTCAAATAGTCGATTGTTTGATTAATTTTTCTTTGAATTTAATTACTTTCCCGTCATCTTTACCTACTTTTAAAGTTACGTGGATAAATATGAAAACTCAAATCCTTGCTAAAATTTTTTATATAAATAGTATATAAATTCAATTTTAGTTAAAAATTATATTTCTAATATTGTAATAATGTTTAAAATTATATTTATTTTTATAATTAATTTTTTAATTAGTAAATGTTATATCAACAACGTATTATCAAAATAAAAAAATAATAGAAACAAAATGCTATTAAAGTTTATCAACGTATACTGCTGTTATTAAAGTTTGTGAATCAAACTTGAAGACAAGGCCGTCTCTAAGAAATAGGGGGCCCCTAAGAGATTTATAAATTTGGGACCCTGTAACTAAAACTCGTTCAATTATGTTTATCATAAATCATCCAAGATGAGGTTTTTCCACAATTTTGTGATTAACATGCTTTGAGAGTAACCTGTTGAGTAAACAAATGGACAGGATTTCTGAATTACACGTAATATTAGAGCATGAAAAGCTCATAGAAAAAACATAGTATAATATTGATAGTAATCTTATAAACCAATGCATTTCTAAGCACCTTGAAGCTAAAGAAAGTCTGTACTGGTCATTTCTAAAATATTGGGAAGTTCAGAACAACAACACAAAACATAAGACATAAACTGGATTCAAAGCAGATATTTTGCAACATATTTGTCAAGAGCTCCTCTTTGAGAATTAATTAACTTTGTAATTAGTTTTTTTTTCCTTCACTTATCGTAACCAGATAAATATTTTCCGGTGGGAGGCATTATTAGAAGGCAAAGCAAGGTTTCACAGTAATCAAAGTATCAAAGAAAAACTTAAAACCTGGGCATTTGGAGCAACGAGATTAACGCAATTAAGTAATTATATGCCATTATGACTGCTTGATGCCATCCATTATTCAAAGTATCATGAATCATTGTTGATCGGCTTGTAGGTTGCGCGACATTGTTCCTCTCTAAGTGATCAAAACTACAGTACAAAAATAAGAACCCATCAATTAGCTTGAGATCATACTAGATAGCAATAAGAAAATACACCCATTTTTAAGTCAATAAGAAAAAAACACACTACAAAGTAACACTTTCTGTTCACAGCTAATTAAACTATAGGCAGCATCAAAAGATATCGTATCATCAAAACAACAGCAATGAAGGAATCCAATTTCTGAAGTAAAATCAATTAACTGGCAAGGAATTACAATAATGTAAAACTTGACAAAATCAAATAATTGCAAACATCCATGCCAACAATGGCATATTTCAAATATAGCTGCAACCAAATTACCCCAGCATCTAATAAAAACATATTGCTCAAGTGATAGTGTAACATCCCGTTTACTCATTAGTTAGTATTTTCTTGAGTTATCGTTAGCTAATGGTGTGCTTATAGGAGTTCTAGATTCCGAGGCATAGGAACGACAAAGACAACCTCGGAGTTCGTGCTAAGCATTGACTAAAGTTGAGGTAACTATAATGCTTGCCTAATAGATAGAGTTGATTTGGACTTAATAACTAGTGAGCCTTTTAGATATGAATGGGAAATAAAAGAGAAAGTGTTTTAACTTGGGCCAAGCCCATAACCCAAGAAGGACACTATTAAAAAAAAAAACCTAACACACACACATACATTTTCTCCAAAATTCTAGAACACCCCATTTCCTTCTTCTCCTCTCTTCTTGCCGCCCCCTCCCTATCTCACTCTCCTCCTCACATATTCTTCCATCCACCATTTTCATCACCAACTACCATCTTTTCCTTTATCTTGATTGACCTCACTTCAAGAATTAAAGAAAGATTTACAAGTCCTAATACTTAAATCACAAGGAGAAGCTAAGATTGGAGGTAAGTTAAAAAACCCTAGTTTTTGTATTTTGTAGAGACTTAAAGGGTTAGATGGATTTTTAGCAAAAATCTTGTTAAGCAAGAGTAATTTGAGAGGTAACAAAAAGGGTTAGAGAGCTGATAGGAACCCTAGGAAGGGTGGTTAGGGATAAGTTCATTCTTTTAATGGAAACTAAATTATGTTAACATTATAGGTGATTTGGAAACCAAGGCCATAGACAAAGGCAAAGAAGTGGCTTGAGCTTGTGGAAGCTCAATATTACAAGGTTTGATGCTTTAACCCATTTTCTTTTAAAGCTTAATTTGAATTTCTTCAAGTATTTGTAAATATGAGTTATAATTTGAAATTTCAAATGTAAACTTGTGTTTCTAGTGTTTAACTTTGATTTGAGCCTTATAAAATGTAAAATATGCTTTGTGATGATTTCTAAGCATGGGTGTTGGTTTATGAGTTGAGTATTTTGACAAAAAGATGATTTTTGAAGTTGCAGTATGTTTTTACTAGATAGTTGCGCCCGCGACCTCAATGTCTCGCGCGCGACGGACTTCGTCAACAGCGTAGTGTCGGCGATATACCAGTCGCGCCCGCGCTGTCGACAGGTTTGTTGATGTCTCACCTCGACTCCCTGAGCGCACCCGCGAACAAATCATGATTTGAGTGATAAAGTTCCAGGGGAGGTCGGAACGCCCGCAACTTCGTTGTCTCAAGCGTGACGTCCTTGTTGGGGTTTTGTCACGCCCGCGACCCAGGTGTCTCGCACGTGACATCAACAGCAGTTTTTAGATTAGCTGATATTTCAAAATGAGTTTTGGCTATGTTTTAAACGATGTATTTTCTCAAATAAAGGCACAATTGAGAATGATATTATACATGAGATGTCTTGGTAAAGAAACGAAAGAATGTGATGAATGATGATTTAACTTGCTTAACAATGTTGAATGTTTATTGTATCACTCATGTGGCTCGTTAGAACGCTAGTGATAAGTTTGCGATGCATCGTAGGGTTATGAATCGCGGTAATCATAATTATGGGTATTATGGTGCCCCAATTAAATGAAAGATTTCGAGTATTATGGTACTCAATCAACAGCATGAATAAATATATTACTCAAGTAGAATACGGGTATTATGGTACCCTATGATATTACAGAACCTTAATCTTATCCTTAAGTTCTTTCAAAGCCACTAGAGCAAAAATGTATTTTGTATGAATGGTTTCGACTGTTTTTACTTACATCTTTCTTCAAATGTTTGTTATGATTTATTTATTTATGGTTTTAAAATATATTCTATATGTCATTTAAACTTCGGTTAAAGCATCTACTGAGAAATAATTTGCTCAGCGAGTTTACTTGTCTAAACTCGTAAGTCGAAGTGGCAGCTGAGTAGATAGTCAGTCGTAGCCGGGTCACATCAGCACAGCCAACATATTCTTTTGGTATAGTTTTGTTATTTTGTAATAGTTAGGTCCGGCATGTACATAAATTACTCGGAATGATATTGTTATGTAATTTTAATATATTTTGGATATTGATGTATTTGTATATATATATGTAAAACCTAAGTAATAGTGGAAGCTAGTTAAATGTGATCTAGATGTATTATTTAATAAACGGAAAGTACATATAGGGATGCCGACTCGAAAACCAAGAAAGTGGTAACGCTTCTTCTAGACTCATTCGTGAGTTTAGAAGGGGAGTTACACGTGTAGCCCTCTTATAAGCCTATTTCGGTAAGCTTATAAGGGGTGTTACAGATAGAACATATACCCAGCAGTTGGCATGGCTTAGATTCCACAAACAAGCGAAAAAATCATGGAAAGTTTAAATCCATAAGAAAAAAACCAGAAAACTAGAAAATGAACACGGAAGCTCCAACCAAATAAAGGGAAGACGAAGAAAAAAATCTTACCGATTTGCTGCAGCTTCTGTCTGAAAATTTGAAGTAAAACAAGCGGTCAATTTCGATTTGTTGGGTGATTTGGTGAACGATTGTTTTCTGACTTTAGACTTCTAATGGATGCTATCTCTCCTTTGATTTTAATTTGGAGCTTTCTGGTCTCACATGCCCTCTGTTTTCATTCTAAAATAGCTTTTTTTTTTAAAAATTTTTGGGGCCCTATTCTGTAGCACTTGTTGCACACCTTCTAACCTGGGACTGTTTGAAGAACCAACAAAATGCTCTCTTGTGGTGCTCCTAAGAACTCGAAAACTCCCCAAGATCCTAATGATCGATCCACTAAGAAAGTAAAGAATCGAGATGAAGAGGGGGTGCTTCTAAGAGGGTTTCTGAAATCCACTTTTTGTTATTGTTTACTTCATAATATAGAGGAGGATGAGGTAATAGAAATGGATGAGATGGATGAGGAAGGAGAACATTCCTGTAGCACCTCTTATAGGCTAATCTAAATAAACTCATTAGGGGTGCTACACCTATTTATTATCATGCATCCGTTTCTAATATAATAAAATTTTTGTGGAAATTTTGATAGAATCTCCTCGGAATTTTCACTATCCCAAGTGTCAATGTAACCCGTATTTAGGGCTATAAATAAGCCGAGCTAAACCAAACACTAGCCTGCTTGTGCTCAGCTTGTTAATTAAATGAGTCTGGATTTCCAACTCGCACTCCGCTCATTTATTATCTATCTGAGCTAGAGCCAAGCTTTTATCGAGCGAACATAGAGTGGCTTGCAAGTAGCTCATCTTATTACACATATTTTTTTTCGAGCCAAATTGAACACTGGCCTGCTTGCACTCGGCTCGTTAATTAAACAAGCTTGGATTTTCAGCTCACACTGGGCTCGTTTATTATCAATTCGAGCTCGAGCTTAGCATTTATCGAGCGAACATCGAACGGCTTGCGAGCAGCTCGGCTTATTTGCAACCCTACCTGTATTCTCAAGATCTAAACCATTTTCATCTTCAATCAATTATAATTTATTAATCAACACAACCAACTCAATCATAATCACTATCAAGCATAATAATCAAGTATATACTTATGCTATTACCATCACGGCTATTACTTTATGCATAAACAGAATTTTAATAATTAATTTACATATAAACTCCTAATATCTAGCATAATTTAGATAATTATATACATGCCGACTACTGTATATAATTTATTGGATAACTAACCAAAATATGGTCGCTCGCTGGCTTGAGTTACTGCATTAGCTTTACTGTTTTTACTTCTCTTTCTCTACAACCTGCAAGTTACACATGTAACTCGTTGAGCAAATTATGCCTAGTAGGTACTTTAACTATTAAAAAGCAATATAATTTAAAACAAACAATATTTAAAAACATAATAGAAATATCAAGGTACAAACAAAATAAGCAAGATAAGGCATATTTATTTAACTTTACCTGTTTAGGTAGCTCTACTACACATATGGGTGAACATAGGGATAAGGCAACTGTATGAACTTTATGATCGGTATAAATGTATAATTGTAGGTCTGTATGAAATAACAAAGCTACTTAATCTCAAATCATAATCTTAACAGTCATCGTCGAAGTCTGTATAAAAGTAAGCAATATGCGAAAATATATGATGCATCATTTCTTTGTCTCATTAGTTCAACTAATCCTAAATAGAGCATATTATATTCACTAGACATGTATTTAACTGGATATACTAATGTTTAATTCATACCTTTTTTTTTTCTTCCAATATAATTTGTATCAATGGAACATTAATTCTCTAATTCATGCTTGATTGCAATGTTTGAACAACTTATTTACAAAACTAAATAAATTAACTTTCTTTCATGAATCATAAAAATTCTAGTTTTTATTGAACAAATCTTTTGTAGGAAGATACATAAGCCATTCTAAGTACTTAATATTTACCTAAAATGAGATTAGTTTACTTGTTTATGTATTTCATCAAAAAATACATTTTAAAAAAAATGAAATATACTCCTTTATATATCAACATGTCTCATTTGAAATACTACCCAAAATCTCATAGAGAAAATACTTAAAAATACTTATTTATTGAAAATGCATAGTTTCCCAAAAACCACTAGGGTAGTTCGACCATCAATGTTGTTTATGCAACAAAATTTCGTTTCAAACTCAAGCATCTATTTTTAAACTCTAAAATATTCATATGTGAAAAATATAATATCAGCTTTTTTTGTCAAATACTCTTTCTAAAGATAGATTAAAAATTTGCCGAAATTTTGTCGAAAATGATGATTTTCAGGCAAACTACAATGTACTCAAATTTTGCAATCTTTATATCAAATACTTCATTCCACACACACACACACACACACACACACACACACACACACACACACACACACACACACACACACACACACACACACA
>CATIWJ010083313.1:0-11023 GCA_949640765.1 Croton laevigatus | reverse complement strand
TATCTGCAACCTGATAAGGAACCTGATCTGGATGCAGAACTTAACTTGCCTTCAGCACCTACAGGACACGCAGCAGTTCCAGCTGGTAGAAATAATGTGCAGGTAAAATCTGATATTTTAGTTCAGTAATCTCTTCTTTTAAAAAATGAATATCTCATATGATCTAACAATTGGCTGCATATATTGTTAGTTTTCATAGGCATATCTAATTTGCCTGTAATGCTTGACAGGCTGAGGATGAACTAGGTTTACCTGCTGTTCCCCGGGCATCCCTGCGTGGTTAGATAACAATTTGATGCGATGTGACCCATGTGTATGTATATTCAAATGGAATTCGCTAATGCAGAACATAATGTGCATAACCTGGTATGGTGATTCAATTTGTAATTGGGCTGAGGTGTTTTTTTACTGCATTCATTCGTTTTTTATCTTTTAGCTATCAACTTGGAATCTACGTTTCCAGTGTGTCGTTTCGATTTTGATTAGAGAAAATAATTAAAAATGATATTGAATCGTCTCTTTGTCCATTTTTTTCCCATATCATACCAGTAGTAGCAGCTCTTTCAATATGCAAAAATTAATTGTGATGTGGACGCTTACTTGTAACTTATATCACGAGAGCAGTTCGCTTCGCTAAAATGTTATTTGGTTTTTGGGATTCAATGTTTGATTCAATTCCATAAACGGAATTTAGTTAATCATTGTATGTGATAAGGATAGTTTAGTTTTATTAACAAAAAGTTGTGATTTCCACCGGAATCGTCAGAGATTTTTTTTTTTTTTTAAGGAAAATTTGAGATTTCATTGACTTGCAAGAGTATCAGCAATCATGCTAGGAGGGATGCTAAACCACTCCTGTACATCTGACTTAAAATGTGCTGCCTCTCAAACATAATAGACCTTACTTCCAACATTGTAGATCCTGGAATAAAAACACACTGCAAGGAAGAGATCTCAAACATAATAGGCCTTACTTCTGTAAGGTAGAATTCTCGAACATAATAGACTTTACTTCTAAATTTGGAAATACTCGGGCTTTGTGGCTTATGAAGCTCTTCAACATCTAGCTTTGCATCCTAATCTTGAATCACGTTACATCATCCTTGCTACTTCGCCCAACTTAATGCCTCGTGACTTGTCGTAGCCTCTACCACACATACATCTTTCAAACGTTCGCATTGTTCTGTCACCCAAGAAATTGTCCCAGAATCACGAGCAATTGCAGATAAACCTATCAAGTTCTCGCCCCAAGGAGAACCATCGACATTTACCTTACTGCGGCTACTGTCAACACTTGGGCCTGCTGCATAGACAAGACAACGTTCCATTTATTTAAGAATCTCATAGCTTGGAAATATATAGCAACAGGAGTCTTCCATTGTTGCTCGCATATAACTTTGTTCTGATGTGACCGGATAAGCATAATCATCATCTTAACATTCTCGTGCTTCAACTACAAGAAAACACTGACCATCCAACCCGAGAAAGAATCAGTTTCTAATCCTCTCCATCCCATACCAACAACTTTTAGCAAAATGCAGTTAATCAAAGAGAGGAAAATGGAATCTTCTGTGCCATGACATATTTGAACACAAGCTCGAAACATCAACCTATGTGGAAAAGAGATTAACACAAACCGGCAGAACTCCCCTACCTGCTCTCCACAACAAATTTAGCAGTTTTGGTGGAATTTGAAGCCTCCACATACGTTGCTAGATGGATCTTGAACTACTGTCAAATTTTTCAAGAGAGGACAAATATTTATATCATGTCTTAACTGTGTAAGTTTCTTTTCCATCACCACCCCAAATTAACATGTCATCCGCCCTAAGAGCTGTGAGTGGAATATTACTAACCACACTTCTTTTTCTTTAAACAAACCATTCAAACATTCCTAGTCCCACCTTCCATCCACAATGAGACTAGAGACTGAATTAATAGAACAGTCGACAGTTTTATAAACGAGATATACAGACGATTTACGTTAGGAAGCCATTGGTCCTCCCAAATATTTATATTTAAGCCATCCCCTATTCTCCAATAATAATCTAAGATTCGGTAATATTAGAGTGTGTATTTTATATTAGTTAATATCATGGTTGTGTTTATAGAGAATTTCTGAGTAAATTTAGTATAATATTGGTTAGTTTTGGGAGTAGGGGAAAATGGTCATTTTGCAATTGGTGTTTTTAGTGTCTAAATAGTAATTCAGGTGTCATTATGAGAATTTTTAAGTATAATATTGATACTGGTCAGATTTAGAGTCTACCGGCCTAGTTTGGAGTGTCTTGGTATTCGTGAAAATTTTTTGGAGTTAAGATATGAGGTTTACCATATTAGATTATTATTAGCGTGAATTTTGGAGAATTTAGAGTATTATTGATTGTGTTTTGAGTTGGAGTTTTTGGACTGCTAACAGTCGGACAATAAATGATGATTATATTATTTGACGAGAAATTAATTATTAGCAAAAATAAGAATTAGCGGAAAAATAACAATTTTGGTGGTATTAGGAATTATTTTGGAAATTGGTGCCTCTAATGTTTGCTCAAATTGGTGTTCTAATTCTGTCGTTGCTTGTTGGTCTATTTGGACATAGAGAAACCATTTTACTTTTCAACAAAAATCCCACTCTGCCTTTGTCGAGGTTCTAATTACTTGCTATTTGCAAGGAATTATTCATGCAAAACGTACTCTTATTCCAGGCCTCTCTAATTAGCCTCGTATTCAGAGGGCATGGAGTTATCAAGGTTAATATGAGCGTAAGAACCAATTCAAGCCTTGCGGCGACAGGACTAATTCAAGATCACTAGGGTACCTGAAGTTGAGTCTGTAGAAATGTAAAATTCTAAATATAATATTGGGATATTATATAAAAACTCTTTATGTTTTACACTATCCGACATTTTTCTTTCTATCTTTTTTTTTTTTCAGACAAAAAACTTTCTGTTCTATATTTCTGTTAAGATTAATGTCATTCTGTCTATTTTTTCTATTAAAATAACGGTTAAAGGATCAAAATGTAATTTTACGGGCCTTTTGAAAAAATTAAAAAAATAAGAAACCAAACTGTAAGTTTATCATCTTCTTCCTGTTCAGCCTCCATGTTTTTCGTGTTCTTCCTGTTCAGCCTCCGTGGCAGACCAAAACCAGATCCAGCCGCTGCTAGATGAGGACTTTGTGTTCACGCAACTCATACTCTTCCACTAGCCCTCCGATAAGACACCAATGGAGGCTGGACGACGAGAACAAACCGCAAAAAACAGAGATCGATATCTCTGTTCGATTTTTCTTGTTGGAATCGAAAAACAAAGATGTTTCAATAACAGAACCATAAATAGCGAAGAAAAATAAAAAATCAGTGTCCTTTTACCTCTTGGACAGTTGGAGTTGGACTCTTGTTGCTTCATTTTCCAATCTAATTTCTTAATTCTCAATCTTCCTCTGCCCAGAAAAATGTTAAGCTCCCTTCGTCTTCCATACAATTTCCCTCTTTCTTCCCGCTACAAATGCTATAACTATGAATAAAAAACAACAAACCCAGATTGTGATTACATTTTAATTTGCTAAAAAATGGCAATTGGAATCGATTCTCTGAATTTTTTTTTTCTAGTTATAGTCGCTATTACGATTCTACATCGAGTTTGGTCTCTAAACTTGGTAACAAGCTTTATAACTTCAGTTTAGCGTCCCCTCTACCAAATTTTCCTCATGGTATTCTCAGCGGAGATGGGTATGTTGCTTTTTACCAGTTTTTTTATCTGGGTAATTGTTATTTACTTCGAATTTTCATTTGATTATGGTTTATCTCTCGTTTTGCACTCAACATGTTTGATGTATTGCTTAAATGAATCTTATGCTTTGCCTTTTTTTAACGATATATACCCGAAGAACATGAAATAATAAACTTACAGCAAGAATACGAAGGATATGGAGGCTGAACAGGAAGAAGATGATAAACTTACAGTTTGATCCCTCATTTTTTTAGTTTTTTAAAAGAGTCTCTAAAATTATTTTTAATTCTTTAACCGTTATTTTAATAGAAAAAATATACAGAAGGACGTTAATGTCAACAGAAATATAAAGTAGGGAGTTTTTTGTTCAAAAAAAAAAAGACAGAGAAAAAAAAGTCTGATAGTGTAAAACATAGGGAGTTTTTATATAATATCCCTCTAACATTTGTATTGAAATAAGGTGGCATTAAATTGTATTTTCAAAAAAAAAAAAAAGTGGTATTAAATTGTCAATAAGGGTATGGCCTGGCAGGGTGAGCATTTAGTTCAGCCAATTCGATCAAATCGATCAGAACAGTTTAGCCAAAAATTTCATAAAAATTAATTCAGTTGAATCGACTAAAAATTTCGACCAATTCAAAAACTTCCGGCCAAAACCTTGAGTTTTGCGCTATGTATATAATGCTTTCTAAACCTAACCTAATTTCCTAAACCTTACATTTTCAGCCGTCTCTCAATCTCTTTCAATTTCATCACTCAAATATTATCTTCTTCTTTCTCCTCTTAACTTCAATGAATTAAACATCAAAATTATGTTTAGAGGGGATGAGGAAGATGTAATTAATGGAACAGTTAAAGAGGGTAAAGAGGGAGAAAGATAAGCAAGTGTACATTAGAAAATTAGTAATATTTAGAGATGTTAATTAAAAGAAAGGTAGATGTAAGTTGTATTATTTATGTTTAGAAAGAAAGGAAAATATAAAGACATTAGTTATATATGTTAAAAAAAATGAAGACATTAGTTATAAAATAGAGCTGGCTACCTTTATTCTTACTTACACCCCAACTCAAATATAAAAAATATGGAGACGAGAAAGGTAAGAAATAACTTAACCCTTATTTTCTTTACTTATCTTGTCTTACCCTCACACCAAACACAGTAAGTGTCAGCAAAGTGAGCTTTTCTTCTTGGCTTTTCTTCTTTTTAAATCTCTTTTTTCCTTTGTTTATGTATAAAAGAATAAATAAATTATAGTCACAGATACTGATGATTGTGGGTGTTGTTTAGAAACGAAGATGGGAATGTTCAACGGGAAAATATCAGTTGCACTTGGGATGTCTCTGTTGCCGACTGCTGTTGAAAAATACTCTAGTTTTGGCCTCTCTTCGCCGTCCCTTGAGTTTGCTTCGACAGCCAGAGTATCGAGTTTTTAGGTTTGCGCTGCAAGCCCGGAACCAGCCACCATCGCTTCCGTCCATAACCGCCTCCGTCTGTCGCACCTTTGCTACTCCAACACTTAATTCTTAGATTTTCAATTAAGGGTCATGTTAGTTAAGATCTGATGTGTATTTCTTTTTCGTTGCGTTTTTCAGTTTTTATTTGTTTAATTAATTGTCCAGATAGATAGTGATTTTGGTTTAGAAACATTTATTTGTTGAAGAAGAATGAATCTGTTTTTTTTTTTTTTCAAGTTTTTTATTTGTGATTAATTAGTTTCATAGCAAAAATTATTAATTAATTATTTATTTGATTTCAAATTCTGATATGAAATAATGGAAATTATCTATTTTTTTCTTCTTTGATTTGAACTCAGTGACAAGAATTCACATGATCCATATAAGATCTTGGTCTTGGGTTTCAATTTCTAGAATCAAAATTGAATACTGAATCATGCTTTCTTCCCATTTCCCTATAGCATTGATGCTAAGGGATGATTCTGAAAATTGTTTCTTGTTTGGAGTGGGCTTTGGGTCTGATCTTACATAGCCTATGTCTCGGATATCAGTCTGCCATAGTGTAATTTATAAATGACATGTGTAGCTGAACCTAGATTTGTGATTTATTTCTAAAACTTGAGTGTAGTAGAACTATATAACTACATAAACGGTAATAATCTCAATCTGTGAATTTTTTAGTAATTAAAGAACCTCTATGTCTTTTGTTGTGTCACTAGACGATTCAGCCCCATTTTTGGTTTACTTATACTTTGTTGAAGTACTGCAGTGTTTGAAGTCGTGTATCACAAGTTCAAACAAGAAGAATGATCCTGCTCCACGAAAAAAGGGGAAAAAGACAAATGGGGTGGTCCTAAAATACTCACATTTAAGAGACTAAGATACGTCCAACTTGTACCTTTCAGCAACAAAGTTGCAACTTTTACCTTTCAGCAACATAGTTGCAACTTGTTAGACTTTTGACGTGGAATAAGCGGATGGTGGCTCAAACTCTCTAAGCGAGGCAAGATATTGCTCCCAATTATTTTTTTATGTACATTTTAATGATTTTTAAGTATAAATTTTGGTAAATAACTATAATGTATGAAAATATTAGTCAGTTACTTTTTCTAGTGATAACTATATTAAGAAAATGTGTTTTTATTTTCACTAAATATGAACTTTTTGTAAAAAAATATTATATTTGCAAATATTAATCTACTTATCTTTTCTAAATTAGTGATACCGATGATTCAATTATTATTTTAGAAATGATAAATTTAAAATGGATTCTCTATCAAAACAAATTGTCAATTTATTTTGATTTGTTAAACTTTTCCCCTATATATAACAAATTAATGCAATTAGGCTAATTATCTCGTGTGTGTGTATAGCTCATTGTGTCACATTTTGTTTTAGACATCATCATCATCCTCAACCTTATAATTATATTTTATACTCATAATATAATGATATAACAATCATAATATTTTATAAAAAATAATAATAATTGAATCACCGTTATCACTAATTTAGAAAAGATAAGTAGATTAATATTTGCAAATATAATAATTTTTTACAAAAAGTTCATACTTCATGAAAATAAAAACACATTTTCATAATATAGTTATCACTAGAAAAAATAACTAGACTAATATTTTCAAACATTATAGTTATTTACCAAAATTTATACTTAAAAAAATCATTAAAATGTACATAAAAAGTTAATTTGGAGTTAAATTAAAGTCATCTCTCTCTTTTAAGGATGAAATAAACAAAATTTGTATAGTGGGTTCAGTAGGTTAGAGAGTTTGACTGCATCATCCGAAAATTCCACACCCACATTCACATCAACATCAAAAAATTTTTGATGTTGACAAGGGTGTACCCTCTTATCAGCAAATGTTGACAATATGTTGATAAGAGGGCCTCTTATCAACAACATCAAAAATTTTTTGATGTTGATGTGAATGTGGGTGTGGAATTTTCAGTCTTTGAACACTATAAATTGACAAATTATTTTGATAGAGAATCAATCCATTTTAAATTTATCATTTCTACTTAATTCCATACCATGAATCAGCTAAACCTCAATATTCCAAATGCAGACATAGTTTTTAGCAAGAAACTCACTGCAACTGACATCAACCATCAGCTCACAGTGCCGACAGAAATACTGCAACATTTTCCAATGGAGAAAAGTCCATACCAGAGAGATTTCACTGCATTCGATGCCTACAACCGGCGATGGGAATTTGTTCTAGCTAAGCGTAGAAACGGTTATCCTAAGCCAGTTCTCCAATCAGCTGACTGGCATAAATTTGTGATGAAAAATGGTCTAAACAACAATCTTGAGGGTGATCAATATGGAGTGGTGTTTTATGTTATGAATGACAACCCTAATGTTATGCGTGTCAGAGGATGTAGTAGCATCAAATTATTCCGTGCGCATATTGGTTGGCAGGTTAAGCTGTGATCTTGGAACTCCGTACGATAAAAGTTTGCTATAAAATAAAATAAAGGTGAAACCGGACTTTGAATTGTAACTCGGGCCGACTCGTTCGTGTTCGCGTTCGCGTTCAACTTGGTTTCAGTTCATGTTTGTTGGTTTGACTTTGATTATTATGCAATTTTTGTTTTGTTGTTGTTGTCGTCGTTGAAAGTGTAATTTTTTAATCCTTTTCGTACCAATGTTGGCGCAGCTTTTAGCTTCATTATATCCAATATTAAATGTTTATTATTATTATTATTATTATTATTATATTTTTATTTTTCGATTGGTTGTGTAAATAAATATTAGTTGGTGATAAGGGTAATTGAGGTTTTTCAACATCAGTACCTTTTTAATCGTTTTCTTTTCACCTTATCGTTCTTCGCTTTTCCAATTCCGCAAGCTTTTCGATTCATCAAGTTTCACAAATCGAAAGTCTGTTGATTTTTCTACCTCAACGTGAATCTTCTTCGACACTCCCTCGCAAGCAGCGGCTAATTTCTAAACCATTGATCGTTCTTCCTCTCCTTCATTTAGAGCTTCTTCGTACAGTATTCAATCTTCGATATCGCTGGGAGCATACTGAAACGGGTTTGCCATTTTAGTTTTGGTTATTGTTCGCATGCCTGTAATTTCAGGCCCGTGCACAGGCCTCTTGCACAGGGCCTCTAATTTTTTCAGGGCCCAATTTTAAAAATCCATCGGAAAAATTTGATGCTTTGCCTCTGAAAATTTAAATTTTCTAGATTTGTTGCTTTCCAATGAAATTTCAACTAAGTTCATTAAATTCCTTGATGCTTCCCCATGCAATTTGAACGATCAAGTTTCTATTAATTTCCCTAATTATTTCTATTATCTTCCCCGTGAAATTTCAACGATCAATCTCCCGAACTTATTCCGCATAGCTCTGTTCGCCGTTCGGCGTTGGTTGCTCCCACAACAGCTCGTCGATTTTGGTAACTTTCTGTTTGAGTTTTACAAATTAAAAATAGTTATCATTTATTCCTTTTATTAGTGTTATTTTTTTTTTTTATTTAGTTCTGCAATTTTCGTTTCCTTATTTCTGCTTCTTTGTTTTCTTCATTTTTTTAAATTAATTTCACGCCATTGAAGAATCAAAGCGGAACGCAACAGCTGAATTTTCCAAAAACGAAGTATATTTTTGGGTTGGAGGTGAATCACTTCTTCATTTATCTATCTACATTTTGTTTTGCCTTTGAATTGGGTATGTTACTGCTAATGCTAATCCACCTGTGCTTTTCAAGTTGTAATTTCATTGACTTGACGGATCCAATTTGTAATGATTTTGGATATTGGCAGTGTCATTTATCAAATACTTCTAAAAATTAAGTTTAATGGTTTGTGTATTAGCTCGAGATTTGATGGCATGATTGACGTTTTTGTGTTTGTTTAGTTACTTCATTTTGAATTTTCTTTTTGTTGGTTGTTATATTTGCTTTTTTAAATCTGATCTCTGCTCAAAGTGATAAGAATGATCGAGTTCCTGAAGAAGGACAGTGACAAAAAAAGGAAAAATCTTCAGTCAAAAATCTTTCAACATGATCAAGTGCATCCTGCTGTTTACAAGGGTGCTTGAAACTAGTTGTCATCTGTTACACTAAGTGGACTTGTTAACTTCTGCATAATAGCTAAAGTAGGATTGATGTTGTTTGGGCAAGGTCCTTAACAAACATGAATGCAGACATTACAGGTATATGAACTAGCATAGTATATGGCAGTGAAATAAAATATTGGCATTATCATTGAAAGTATTGCTTGTCTGTCATTTGATTACATTTTCTATGAGCAATTTACTGAAAATATTATTGCACCTGGAGCATTTTGAATGGTTGATTTCTTGCAGTATACCAGGTCTATTCACAGTTGACCTCTTGTATGGGCCATGAACCCACTTCTGAAAATGATTTTTATTTTCTGAACAAATCCTGAATTCTTGTTTAGTGCAAAGCTATGAAATACCAGGATTTATTGCAGTTCTTTATGTTGCAATTACCATGTTGAGCACCTCGTATATTTGGTATAACAACTTCTCATATCTTTGACATCAATCTGGTTAGGTAGGGAACATGAGAACTAAACAGAATAGATGTGGTTCTTTCACTATTTTAGTTGTGACGAAAAGATAAATGTCATTGGATTTTGCATTATTCACATGGGGCATTTGGCAGTTACAATTTTGCTTGTGAAGGAAAAGAATATAAATGTAATTGGATTTTGCATTATCCACGGTGTATTTGGCAATTTGATGTAATTGGTTCTTTCATTCATTTCGTTCTAAGACTGGGTTTTGAATATTTAGACATTGATTTCGCTTTATAATTGGGTATCCTTCTGAAATGTCTTTTTTTTATGAAATAGGATTTTGAATGCTCTGTTTTTGTGTCATCCGCTTCATGCCCCCTCTGTCTTCATAACTCAATTTCTGAATCTGCACTGGCCTATGTATTTTTTCATTTCAGTGTTCAAGTATGATTATCTTTGAAATCTGCTCCTTGGTTGGTCTGTTTGCTTTGTCTTTGGAGTGTAAAAATTTGTTTTCATTCTTCAAAACGTCATTTTAAAGCTGTCCCAAAAACCAGATTTTTGGTCAGTTCAATGCACTGTTCTGGTGTCGATTTATATTTTGATTTAGGTCTAAATTGTTAATTTGATGTGGTTTTGTGAATTTCCTTAAAGCGCTGATTATTTTGTTGTGCTTGTATTTGGTTTAAGTAAATTTCCATATCAGTAAACATGGAGTTTTGGTGATTATAAATGGCATTCTTAGTTTAGAATTTGTATCTTTGAAGTTAGCATGGTAGTTCCATTTTCTCTTTCTACATAAGAACAATCTAACATGAAATGTTCCTTCTTCAGTATGGAATTTGTCCTCTCTTGTCGCACTTTGGCTTTTTGAAAATAATTTGAAAGGTGACATCCTATTGTCCTAGTCCAATTGGCAAATCTAATTGACTTAAGGTTGTCTAGAAATAAGTTTTTTGTAATCAACCGAACCTCAGTTTTGAACCTGACTTTGATTGATTGGTAAAAAAAAGCATCTTTAATTGAAATTTTTTATGTGGAAGACAACAAAATTCGAGGGAGTATCCCCTCCAACATTGGCATTATTCTTCCAAATATTCAGTGGCTTTTTACCTTATCAATTTCTTCTACTCTTTCTCTTTGTGATTTTTTTTAGCATTATGCGATATGAAAATTATCATATAGAACTAATCTTATATTGAGTTTCTTTAAACTGTTTATTTTAATTTATAATTTTTGTATTTCAAAAGATTTATCCATAATGCAAAGAAGTTCTCATAATATTAGTTTTAGGTAGAACTTATATAGTGATTCTTTAGAT
>CATIWJ010083226.1:0-23424 GCA_949640765.1 Croton laevigatus | reverse complement strand
AATGTGCACCCTCTAATTTGTTTTTGACTTTTTATCCTCCACGGTGAGTAGCAAGATTATATATTGTGGGTCCCCGTTTTAAAATTTAACTCAATATTTTAAATTACAAAAAATAAGGAATTTAATAGTAAAAAGAAATTTCCATCTGATTTAAGACACAATAAAAATTTTAAAACTGTAATCCACTGCATACTTAAAAAATGAAAATTACAAACAAACACATTTTTCGAGTCATGATAGGACTAAAACAAAGTATCATTATATATATATATATATATATATATATATATATAATAAAAGACCAAACTGATAAATTTCAAGTTAACTTTTATTCTTCTACAAATAATAAAGTCATTGCTTGAGTAATGCGATAAGGGATACAACGTATGATAGGCCAGTCCATTAAAATTGGAACCAAACTTCTTAAACTCTCAAAAAACAGAATGTTGATCAGAAAGAAGGAGCTCAGGATGAGGATGAGACAAGCAAGCCAAGTAAGCGTGCTTACTCCCAAAAACACCGCAGCCATGAATGCTGTGGCCATCATGAGAAGAGCTACTCCAAAGAGTCTTTTTGCCATAGAAAAGGCATTTTCAGATACAAGATCATCGTCGTCTGTTGCATAAAAGCAAGATAAAATACTTAGGATAGATAAGAAAAATGCGAGAGTCTTGGATATAGTAAATACTTGAAACATAGGCTTATGTAACAAGGTCGCAATTCCTTTATCTGGACCATCGGAGCCATTATATCCACCAGGCACCGTCAAACCTGACGCGAAAGTTGCTGTGGCTACAAGGGTTCCAGCTGTGGAAAGTGCAGTAACCTGTTTTTTTATCCATTCAGAATCAGTTCTCTCCCATTTTCTATTCTCTGAACGGTATCCTTCATCCCTCCCACTCTCCAGTTCCCACCTCCCATGACATCCAACCGATCTTAATGCGCTACTTGTCAGACTCTGTAGAAATTTCAATGTACATGTAAGCAATAATATAAAAAAAAAAATAATGAGCAATAGAAGTTCACAGTTAGTAATATATACACGCCGCAGTGCAGATTTGTTCTTCTCGCTTCTCCAAAAACCATCAAGAGCAGTAAATCCTTCTTTGTTGTACACGTCCAACATAACTTTCTTATTGCGTGCGAGGGACAACACCACATTAGGATGGGAATTCTCGGCAGCCAAATGTAACGGTGTGTTTCCAAGTTGGTCTTTCTGATTGAAAAGCTCTTCCATTCCAGTTGTTTTCAATATTTCTTTAACAACTTTATCATTCCCCTTCGCAGCTGCAACGTGAAGAATATTTTGCCTTTCCCTTGTGAATAAAAGTTTCATGCGATCCAGTTCATTCATGCTATCCAGTTCATTCAGGAACTGCTTCATTATCCCAATGTGGCCATGTTCGCATGCAATGTGAATTGGATACATGCCTGCATTATCTGCTCTAAACAAGATTCCCCTTCGCTTAGATTCTTCCAGCAATTCCTGAACTACTGTACGATTTCCTATCTCTGCTGCCCAATGAAGCAGCGATCGTCCTTCCTCATCTCTTAACTCCATAATTGAAGGAATTTTCTGCAGCATCTCTTGAAACATAGCTGAAATAATGTGAAAATATTAAAATCATATACATTATATATATAATTTTTCAAATTCAAACCACAATTTGTTCTTATCGAGGGAGATTATATTGGGGAGAGATGTTGTTAACAAGTTGGGTTCACATTAACAAAATGACTTAAACCAATTTGTTAAACTTAACCTCCTTAATTACCATTAATGGAAAGCTCATATCATTTCAGTCAAAAAAAAAAAAAAAAAAAACCTCCTTAATTACCATATGTTCTTTAAATATTGTAATTTTAACAAATATGTGAATACCCCACACCTTTAAGAGATTCTATGGCACATTACATATTAATTAATTGCAAGGAGATAAAACTGTTAACTAGTACTAGCTGTCTACATAAATACCTGTTCCATTCATAATAGCAGAGTGAGCTACGTCAAAAATAACAGTACGATGAGCTTCTTTGATATATGATGAGAGTCGTCTATCCAAAGCAGGTATCAAGGCTTGAAGAATTTTCGAGTCGTTGTGTTTGATAGCTGTTCTCAGAGGATGACCTTTGTCTGTATAATCATCAAATATTTGTTCATATTTATCAACAAGGAATTGAACTATTTTATCATTTCCATCCAATAGTGCCTCATGTAAAACTGTTTTGCCCTGCATGTTTTTCTCCTTCACTAACGAAAAATCTTTCCCTTCATCGCCAAAATACGCACCTTCTTTCTCGGCAGCATGTAAAAGAATTTGTACAGTGGACAAGTGTCCACCTCTTGCCCCAACTTGCAAAGGAGTATCTCGTTGCCAATTTTTATTGAAAACCTGACAAAAAAAATTAGAAGCAATATGTTCTACAATTTTATCGTTTCCGCAACTTGCAGCCTCGTGAAGCAACGAATTCCCGGAAGGGCTTTCTTTACTAAGAATTTCTAATATCGATTGTCCTCCCTTTGCTTTAAGCTTAATGAAAGCATTACGAAATGTTTCAACATCTTTGTTTGCAGCTTCAGACAAAGCAACAAGCATGGGGTTCGCTTGCATACGATCATAAGGAATTGCTTCTGGCCTATTTAGTTTGTTCGATTTGCTTCTCCGTTCTGCATCCATTACATATAGATTTAATATCTGGTTAGAACTTATCAATTCCTCAAAAGTAAAATTAATTAAAATATCAAAACAGCCATATAATAATAACTTGAGTGAATAGCACAGATAATAGTTTCAACTTAACAAAATAGCACAAAATAAATATAGCACGGAATATAGAAAAAAAGAATTCTTATATTCCATAACTACCCTCAGTTTCTTCAGTCGCAGCGGGTGGGATTGTAGTCAACTGGTCTAAAATACGATCCCAAACCCCTCT
This sequence comes from Croton laevigatus, assembly GCA_949640765.1. Lineage (NCBI taxonomy): Eukaryota > Viridiplantae > Streptophyta > Magnoliopsida > Malpighiales > Euphorbiaceae > Croton > Croton laevigatus. Next base: position 20,487 of record CATIWJ010083226.1, on the reverse strand, counting down.
CCCGTAAAGAACCATGATTGCTTCTCTTCTTCCAAATCTTCACCATCACAAGGGTTGCCAGTGCCGCCATCAGAGCTCAACCGGGAAATCTGAGACCAACGGTCAACCCTTGATCACCCGGGCTTTCTTTTGATACCTGCCTTATAATCGATCGTTGGCTGCAGAAGGAGAAGTCGTGGGGTCGGGTCGCAAGTTCTCTTTGGATCACAAAATTCCGACTGTTTTTCGACGTTTCCAACCGTCTTCGCAGCTCTGATTTTGGGTATAAAATCAACTCCTCACCTCATAAACTTCATTTTTGTGTCTATATTGTTTTGTTTAGGTTAGGTTGTTTCGATTTGCATTTTTGGTCAAGTTACAGGGCTGGTTTTGTAATTTATGTTTTCCACCCTTTATGTTTGGTTTGTTATATATATATGTGTGTGTGGATTTTGAAATCGTTTTATGGAATTCCCTTATAAACGATTTGCTTATAGTAAAATTGTCATCTGCAGCTTGATTTCATTATTACAGATATGAAAATAAGAGAAAATAAAGTTATATACCGATAGATATGAAAATAAGAGAAAATAAAGTTATATACCGATAGTTGGTGGCTGATAGTAGAAGGAAATGAGAGAAAATAAATTTATATATTGGTGGCTGAAAGAAAATAAAAAAAAAATAAATTTATTTTTATACAACAGTGAAAAGAAATAAGGAAAAATAAATTTATTTTTTGAAAGTTAGTGGCAGACGGAGAAAATAAATAAAAAAAATAAATTTATCTTCCCGCGACTAATGATAGATTAATATTATTATTTTTTTCAAAAAATAATAATATTAATCCAAATAAGGATACATTGGAGAAAGAAAAAATAATAATGCTATTAATCTAATTAAAACATAAAAATACTACTTAATTAAACAAAATTTAAATTTATATCATTTATTATAATTTCTCTATCCCGTATAGGATAGAAGACTTTTTAGGAACTTTTTAAATATTGTTGGAAGACACGTGGTTAATGATAATATTTTTGCTTTAAAATAAGCTAGTGGCTGTCATGTTGTGTTCTAAAGGATTAACACATATTGTTCTCTAGAATTATCTTTTGCCTATAAATTAGGCTGGGTGAAGGGAGAGCTTCTATTTTTTGTAAATTTGAGAATGAGAAAAAGAGAAATAGATATCTTTGTGTTTTAATTTTCTTCTCCTCTCTTCATACTCTCTCTCACGTTTTATTTTGAAAGAGCTTTATCTCTTCAAGCTCTCACCTCCAAAAAATATCTCATATTTTACAACAATCCCTCATATTTTAAAAGTGAGGAATAAGAAAAATTCACTGCCGAATTTTCCACAAGTAATAATAAGTTTTAAATTACATACTAATGGTAAAGCATAAAACTTCTATGCACCAAATAGTATTTATTGCAACTTGAATACCTCACAATTTCGCATTACAACTTAAATACATATGTGCGCCTAGTTATTTCGCAAGTGCTGTAGAGAGTTAGCCAATTGTCTCAGAGGAGCGGCCTCACTCCACGCTTGTGTATGCGGAAAAATTATATAATGGAACTGTGACGGCACGTCATCCGTTGATGTGCCGTAACCAACCAATAGAATTAAGGCACGTTGTATTACTTACAATTATCTATGAATAATTAATGATGTATTTAATGCAGGTATTTATTATTTTTTAAAAAAATTTTGACATTAAAGCCAAGTGTATTAATTCTATTTGTTGGTTACGGCACGTCAGCGGATGACATGCCGTCACCGTTCCACTATATAATTATTCGTGTATGTGACTCTATCAAACATGCTTTAACTAATTTTTCATATCTAATCATGCAAACATGACTTAAATACAATTTAAATAGGTGTAAAATGGAAACAAGTTACAAATTATTGGTAGATTACTCGGCCAAGGAATTCCTCCAATGAAACTTGAATTGTATTTCCAAATAATTAATATAAAATAATTTATATCGTTAAATTTTTATAAGTTTAGATTATTCAACACCAAACTAATCTCAAAATTGAGAGAGACAAAGAGAAATTCAGAATAAATATTTCAAGCAAAATAAGTTATTTAATATGGAAATAACTATGTGTCTACGTACCTTTCATAATAGCACGATAAGCTTGCTTGATTTCCTTGGACTTCAAGATAGCTGAGGAAAGCGTAAGAGAAACCGGCAACATTTTTTGAAAACTAGCCTTGTCGTAGGACTTAATAGCTAGCATAAGAAGCTTTTGATAGTCTTCTCTAACAGTAACTTCAAACTCGTCTCTGTAATGAGAAGCAATTAGTTCAACTATTACATAATTTCCATTCATCACTGCCTCATGTAATGCTGAATGTCCTTTTCCATTTTTCACCTGAAGCAAGAGATGATCATTAGGTCTACCAAAATATTGTCCTTCCTCCTTGGCAAGGCATAAAAGATTTTGAAAGGTCGATGAGTGTCCAACTTTAGCTGCAACATGCAAAGGAGTATCTCCAAAACTATTTGTACGGTGAGTCAGGGAAAAAAAATTAGAAACAATGGATTTCACAATATCATCATTTCCGTTACTTGCAGCCGCATGAAGCAATGAATCCCGTGAACGGCCTCCTTTATAAACAAATTTCAGAAATTTACTTCGATCTAGGCTTATTTCCAATTTATCCAAAGCATCAAGGCACTCTTTAGCATTTCCATTTTTTGCACCTTCAAAGGCTTTATCTTTCTCATTTTGCAATGCTACGGCCAAGGCACGTTGAGAGCGCCTCATCTCTACGTAGATAATAACGTTGTATCAGAACTCATCAGATTCCTATCTGACACAACCACATACCCTAAATATATACCTGCACCTGATCTATTGTACTAAAGGAAAATGATTCAGGTGTGAGTAGCACACCTTGGTGCTACCTACCAAAATTCTATTAGCTTTTTATTTTTTAAATAATGTGTCTAATTATATCTATTCAGTTGTGAAATTAACTTCAGTAAGCTGCAATTTGTATAATTTAACTCTATATTATAAATTTTATATAAAATAAACACATATGTTAAATTTACAGTTGTATGAAATTTATAATACGAAATTATGCAAATTGCAATCTCCTAAAATTAATCTCGTCATTAAATAGAAACAATTAGACTCCTCATTTCGAATAAAAAAAACAAAACAAAACAAAAAAGCGTGAAAATGGAGGTAGCACCAGCTATTATTACCCCTTGATCAAACCAATAAAATCATTTTGTAACATTGTCTGGGTCCATGTGTGGTCCCATGAACCCAAGACAAAAGTTATATATATGAACATACCTTCTTTTTCTTCTTCTGTAAAATGAATATAAGCTGAATTACCTTTTTCTGTAATACGAATATAAGCTGAATTGATGTTTTGGAACTCCTCGCTGTCTTCTATAGTACGAATATAAGCTGATTTGATGTTTGGGAACTCAACGCCGGTATCTGATGAAAATGTAGGTATAACAGTTATATATATTTTTTTTCATATTTTCTCTTTTATAATCATTTGATATTTATAACATGTCTAAAAATATACAATATGAGTGTTCTAGTATAAAATTTTTTTAAAAAAAATTAATCAACTTATTAGCTTACAACATACATGATACAAGTAAATTATCTTAGTACAAAGTTCAACTTTTTGATACCACATAAATATTTAATTAATATTTTCTACAAGCCGAAGCAAATCTCGACTGTCACTTCCATCTTTAGTGCATAAAATAATTATAATTATTGTTGGATACTTTTAAATTGGATAATACTTTTTGGAAAAAAGGTTTTTGGTTCTGGGAGCACCTGGTGCTGCTCATTTTTTTTTTACTATTCAAAGTGTTTATTATATTTAAGCAGTTCCAAAATTAATTTTTGTGATACAAAATTTAACTCTATTTAACGAAAAAAGTTAGAACCGTCGAATTCAACTGTTCTAACTATTTTCGTAAAATTTATAATATATAGTCAATTTCTATAAAATAGGATCCACAAGAATTGATTTTAGGCTGTGTAGATACAATTTAATATTTAATTTTAGAAAAATAACAAAAAATTGAAGAAAATAAGGAGCACCTGGTGCTCTCGGCACCTATTATCAGTGCTCAACTTTTTATTGATATTTATATTCCAGTTAATTAAGTTAACAGTTAACGTTCTATCATTGCTTATATACTGTACGAGATTAATAACAAACATATACATACCTCGTGTGTGGAGAACGAGAGATATCGATCTTTTAACAGCCAAAACTGACAATATTTTCTTAAAACTTGCCTTGTTATAGGCTTCCAATGCTAGTACAAGAAGACGTTCGTCGATATCTTCAACAATAGCTTCAAACGTGTCTTTGTATTCAGAGGCAAGATATTCAACTATTGCATGATGTCCATTCATCACAGCCTCGTGCAACGGTGTACATTCTTCCTTGTTTTTTGCTTTAAGTAAAGAATCATTATGATCATTCGCAAAATATTCTCCTTCCTTCTTAGCATGGCGTAAAAGATTTTCAAAGATCGAGAGGTGTCCACCTCTAGCTGCAATATGTAGAGGAGTATCTCCATACTTATTCGTATGGAGAAAAGAGACGAAAAACTTAGAAGCAACACATTCTACAATTTCATCGTATCCATTCCTTACAACATTCTGAAACCACGGGTCCTCTGAAGGATATATCAATATTCTTTTGCTTTCCCTTCTCCCCATTTTATCAAAGGCATCCACAAACTCTTCAATATTTCCTTCTTTTACCGCATCAAACAATTCAGAAAGCCCACCATAGAAGTTCCATCCTGAGTTTAGTTCTTTTAACTTGCCTCCGCTCTCTATGTACAATGAATATTAATGTATAATAAATTACTCTCAGAACTAATAAATTTCCTTCAAAGAAATTTCCTTTCTTTTTTTTTTTTGTTTTGAACAAAAATAATTGTATAAATTACATTTGTCAAACTACTTGCTTAATATTTCAAAAAATACGGTTATGCCTATATAAAGCAAACGGGTCGACTATAATATTTGGTTAATATCAATGCACATACCTTCTTTAATAGTAGCATAAGTAGCCTTGATTTGTTCAAACTCTGTGCTAGCCTTGATTTTTTCAAACTCCGTCATAGGTAAGACTGATGACATTTGTTCAAAACTTGCCTTGTCATATGCTTTGATGGCTAGTGTGAGAAGATCAACAAAATCATCTTTAACAATTTTTTCAAATTCATCTGTGTGTTGAGAAGCAAGGAATGCAACCATTGAGTGATTTCCGTTCAGCACTGCCTCATGTAAAGCTGTATGTCTATTATCGTTTCTTGCCTTAACTATGAAATACTCATCATGATTATCAAAATACTGTACTTCCTCTTTCGCATGCCGTAAAATATTTTTGAAGGTCAATAGATGCCCACCTCTCGCTGCAACATGTAGAGGAGTATCTCCACAGAAATTTGTACGCGAAAGTGAGGCGAAAAACTCCGAAGTTACATATTCTACAACTTCAAGATTTCCCTTACTTGCAGCCGCATGAAGCAAAGAATCCCCTGAAGGATCTCCTTTATTTAGAGGTTCTAATATATCTGCTTGAATTTCTCTGCTTCTTAGTTCACTTAATGTCCGAGCACAGTCTATCCAATCTCCATCTTTTACAGCTTCAGACATAGCAGAAAGCCAAGAAGCCTCAACTGATACTGCTGGTTGCTTGCCTTTCCTCTCTTCAACATTTACACCTATATCGATCCAGTCATTTTTACTTCAAAAAATTTTGTTTTTTTTTTAATTTTTAATCCAGTAAAAAACTTAGCTGACATGGTTAGAACTAGTTTTCTAGATACATAACAAGAGAAAATGAAACATAAACCATGAAACCTAAGTGAAAAAAATCTGAGATAATGTTTAGTTCCTTTGAGATAAAAGAACTAAAACACAAGACGGTAGGTTAAATCCATGCAACAAAGAGTAATGAACACCTTTTTGCAAGATGGTCAGCAAAGCAGTTCTGACTTCTTTGAATTTTTTGAAGTGTAGCGACTCCAATCAAGCTTCCAAATTATTGAATGTTTCAACATCTAAAAATACAGACTAGTACCTTCTCCAATATATCGGAATTATTTTCTTTGTTTTTTTATATAAATAACTTGAATCATAGATAACTGAGTAATTTCATTGTAATTACTGGAAACATTTTAGTATTTTGTTCTGCGTACCTTTTATGTAAGCATAAGGATTAGGAAAAGCTGCCGTGAGTCGTCGGAACTCCGATCTAGGGAAAACTGACAAGATTTCCATAAAACTTCCCTTGTCCTTGGCTTCGATAGCTAGTATGAGAAGTTGATTATACTCTTGTTTAACAATTTCTTCAAACACTTCTGTATATATTTGGGCATACCATGAAACGAGCGTATGAAATCCATTCATCACTGCCTCGTGTAAGGCTGTATGTCCCTGACCATTTATTGACTTATGTAACAAATAGTCATTACGATAACCAAAAAAATCTCCTTCTTCTTTAGCATGGCGTATAAGTATCAAAACAGTGGTCAGGTGTTGACCTCTTGCTGCAATATGAAGAGGAGTATCTCCAAACTCATTTTCACGCAAAAACTGCGCAAAAAAATTTGAAGTAATGTAAGCTACAATTTCATCATTTCCACTCCTTGCAGCCGAGTGAAGCAAAGAATTGCCAGAAGGGCCTCCTTTACTAAGAAGTTCTTTTAATACTGGTTGGTTTTCCCTTCCTCTAAAATCACCCAAAGCTTCAGCAAATTTTCGTATATTTCCTTTTTCTGCTGCTTCAAACAATGCCCTAACAAGAGAGGCTTTATCGTCTTCTTTCTGCGGTATTGTGTCTGTGCTACTTGCTGCGTCCAACTGCGATCCTTTAGCTTGATCATCATCTACACATATAACATCCCATCATAATTGATCAATTTCCTTTATTTTTGTTTTTTTAAATTTCAAGAGATTATTATTCAACGTACCAAGGGCTAATACATGGTTCAATATGAACCACTATACATAAAATATTAATTAAACTGAACCGTTTGAAAAGTTATGCTACAAATCTATATTACATATCGTAACATATAATTCTAACTATTAGATTAGGAAGTATGTAATATAAACAATTCAGGTTATTATCTATGTAGTTCAAATATATAATTTTTAAAAACTAATTTAAAAACTCATTAGATCTAATCTAACAATATAATATAATTTTGCTAATCAGGGTGTACATTGATTAGTCATTCTATCTTCCATAAAGGTGATAAAATGTAGATCTCTCAAGTTTGATTTCTATCATCCACAATATTTGTACTAATTTAGTGCTCAAGAGAGGTCTACTGTTACTGTGTAACTCACACTATTTTCTGGTCCAGTAGTGGCATATCTAAATATCCAAAAATATTAATAACTTCTATATATATCATTATTATTATTGTTGCAAAATAAAAGGCATTCAGTAAGGTTGGTCTACATACCGAATCTCGGTAAAAAATTTTCTATTATTATAATAGAGGTAATTGTAGAAGGTATAAGTGTGTACCGGTACTTCATTCTATTTTATATAAAATTTGTGATGTGAGATCCATTAGGTGTAAAATAGAATGATGTGAGATCTATTAGCCTAAAATGATTAACCTAAGTTGACTAAATAGTTAGTTGCTCTAACTTATATATCATATCAGATCTCAATCAATATCCGATGCGAGATTTTACAGGTATACCTTCTAATCTCAATCTTTCACAAAAGAGAGAATTATAAACCTTTATTTGATGTCATCATATCTCTTTCTTATCAAAATAATACAAATTAGCTCTAAAGTTTATAATTTTTTTCCTTTTTTTAAGTCAGCGCTTATGTTTGTTTCGTTAAATAAAATTATCCTGTCATTTTTTTTTTGTTATTAATTTAAATAAAACAATAAGCTTATTTAAAATAAATTAAATATTTTTCTTATTGTAATTAAATATATTTTTTTTATATTATATAATATATAATATATCTGAATAAAATTAAAATTTTCATTTAAAATAAATTTATTAAATATTTATAAATTAATAAGTAGCTGTAATTTATCCTAAATTATTTTAAAGGAAATTATGGTTAATGTCAAATTTTAAAATTTATTTTTAATAAATGTCACATATTTTAAAATATTAAATAAATGTCATATTTTTTAAATAATAAATAATTGTCACTTTTTTGCTACGGATAAACATGCCTATTTCCTTTTATATATAAGTTGATATATGTATTTACTAATATCATGAAAATGGAAATACAAATATTTCTTAAAATATGAGTATTTCCTTAAATAATGATATGTAGCTAATATTTTAAAATTATTGACATTTTTATTATAATAAATTTCATAAAGTGATATTTGTCAAGTTGTCTTTTACTTTAAATATATAATGTTATTTAGAACCTAAAATAGATTGGATGCATACTTGCATGATTGATCGATGGACGGGGGAATTTCGTTATTGATGAGACCGATAAAATTTTGAAAATATTGTTTATTATTTCAAGAAAATTTAATCAATGATAAAATATACAATTTGATAACATGGTGTTTAGTTTAATAAAAAGAATACAGCACCCAATTTTTAATTAGGGCCATTTAATTTTTTTAGAAAAATTAAAAGCTTAATAAAATATAGGTCTAGATCATTAAACTAATAAGAATATAATTTGAAATCTGCACTATTTGCAAAATAAGTCTAAAGTGTTTATTTTTATACCTTCTTTTAATCTAGAACACTGAATTAAACCAGACAATTCTATAATCTAGTCAATCTAATCTAAAGATTATAATATAAATTTTGTATACATTTATTTGATGTTTTAGAAATTTAAATTTAATTACTATCAAAAGAAGATATTTAAATTTAAGTTTTTAGATACAGAAAATAGGGGAAAACTATTTTATTCAAGTAAATCCCAAAGTCAATAGTTTCCTTTGGCACATAAAAAACTGATTAATTTGAGGAGAGAAGAAAAAAAAAAGCTACTGCAGATAAGGAATAGAAACAACCAAAATAAGTAAGCAACCTAGCAAAATAGACAATAGAATTGTGTAGAAGTAACATGACCTACGGCAAATCCAAATCTCGAAAACATAAAAAATAGCACATAGGCTCCCCTTGCAACAAATGAATTCCATTAGAACCAGCTCGGGTGCCGCAGAAATCCAAATCCACGTTTAATTTAAATTGACTAAGCAGTAAAGTGGTAAAACTTATATATTATATTAAATTTTAATCGATTTAGAATTTTATATTAATGTTTAGAAGAGTAAAAAAAATAGATTTGAAGTTTAAAATTACTCATTTCAAAAACATTAAATTCATTTGATTAGGAATTCATAATGAATTATAAAATCCTAATTCCCGAAGTGGGGGTAAATAAAAAACTATATACATACCTTTTGCGTTATGTGCAATAGCTTGATAATCTGCTTTGATTTGTTCAAAGTCAAACCCTCGTGAATCTGTACAAAATTTTTCTTTCAATAGCAGAAAAACTGACTTCTTGTAGTTTTTGAGAGCTAGTTGGAGAAGATCGGTAATAGGAATCTCTTCAAAAATTGGCCTATATTCAGAAATAAGGTATTCAACCACATCTTTGCTTCTGTACATGACAGCCGCATGTAAAGCTGTATGTCCAGAAACATTTTTTTCCTTCAACAAGCGATAATCCTCAGTATAACCAGAATCTGCAACGGCAATCTTCTTAGCTTGATCCAAAAGAATTTTAATGGTGGACAGGTCGCCTTCACTGATTGCATCATGCAGAGGAGTATCTCCATGGCTGTCTGTATGGGAAATCAAGTGGTTAAACTTGTTAGCAATTAATTCTACAATTACATCTGAAACCCATTTATTTTTTTATTTAAACAAAGATCGGAAATACCTGCCAAACTTTGTTGTTCTTCGTCCTCTACATATTCTATCACTTGACCCTCTTCCATTAGAGGTGCTACAGTATGAACCAATCAATTTCAATCTTTTCGATACAAAATAGAGCACTATTTCTCCAAGATTTGAATTTGTTCCTAAGAAAAGATCCACAAATCCTTCACAGTAATTTATGCATATAAAACATTAAAAATAATAAACATTGACCCCATCTTTTACTTCATCATAGACAAAGAGGCAGCAGAACCAACTGCGAATTCACATGCGCCCAGGTAACTAGTGCGAGAGGAGCACCTCGATCGGTCCAATTTAAAACAATTAACGTGGACCCTAATGGATGGCATGTTCTTTTAGTAAATTCTACAAAATAGCACACTTTACACTTCTATTTTATGTATACCATATATATAAAAGCACGAATAATATTAAAATTACAAAAAATATCCCTCCTATTTTTTATTTTTAAAATAGTTACGTTTTTATTAAATTACTGAATTAATTAATAATAATTTTAATAGTATTAGTATTAATAATGTATTCTAATTAATTCATTCCTAAAAATCTTAGTTGAATTTAATAAAAATTTATATTTTTTTATTAGGTTGTCTTTTTTTCTAAATATTACTAATTTAAAAAATAAATATAAAAATATATTATATAAAATATTCAATCGCGATGTAATTCAATTACGGTTACAAATAGGAAGGTATATGTTAATCTTAGTTTATATAGGAATATTATTGATACTACAATATGACTACATGTTTGGAAAAAACGTTCCCCTTCTTTAAGAAACAAAAAAAAAAAGAAAGTCCCGCTTTCTTATCGTCAATTGTGATTATTTAATTCTAATTTATTAATTTCCCTCTTTTGTTAAGAGATGATGAGATACCCACTAAATAATTGTTTGTCATACATTAGGCTATGGAAGTTTAAAATCACTAATACTAAAAAAATTCAATATAAAAAACATGTGCATAGTCTAATTATGAAGAAGAATATGGGAATTGTTAATTTTTAATTTTTTGTGCTATTTGTTGTTGGAAACGTATTTTGTGGTATTTTGTTAAGTTGAAACTATATTTTGTTCTATATGTTTAAATTTCCCTATAAATATTGGGCCAACAATTACTACTAACATAACATAATACTAACTAGATTATCTTTTTAAATTGAATTACCTTCTATAAATTAATTAATTTAATCCAACAATGTATAGGGAACATTGTAATTCTCCAAAATGACCCTATTAAAATTTTTTTTAAAGTTAAATATTTGTTTATCAAATTATATTAATTTATTATTTTATAATCAATTTTAAGAAAATTTTTTAGTATTTGGTTTTTTCATTAGCTATATGGAGATTTGGAGATTTCCACGACCTGTGCAGATTTTTTTACGACATGTAGATTTAGAAGCAGAAATTTTTACACACTTGTGGATATTTTCATAGGTTATACTTTAATTACGAGTTATGTTTTGAATTATGGGTTAATAATTAGATTAGAATTAATTATGGAGAAGGAAAGAGTAGACTTGATCGAGATAAGTTATTAGCTCTTAGTTTTTTCCTTAGGTATAAAGAGATTTGGAGATTTTCACGACCTGTGCAGATTTTTCATGACCTATAAATTTGCAAACATAAATTTTCACACACCTATGAATATTTTTATGGGTTGTGCTTTCAATTATGGATTATGTTTTTAATTATGAGTTGTTTTAATTAAATTAGAATTTATGATGGTGAAGGAAAGAAAAGACTTGACGAAGTAGACAGAGGAAGACTGTATTAAGCCTTCTAAATGAGAATGGGACTGTATTGTTATTAATTAGGTTGCTATTCCATTCCAATTTAAAATTAAAAAATATTAGGATTAATAAATATTAAGATTAATACTTTTTAAAATTTATATTATTTTATTATAAGGATTAATTTCATTGAGTATTCTATTTTTAAGATAATTTATTAGCTTTTGGTTTTTTTTTTTGTTATGTATAAAGAGATTTGAAAATTTTTATGAGCTGTGCAGATTTTTCATGACATGTGAATTTGGAACGAGAAATTTTCAATTATCTATGAATATTTTCACGGGTTGTGCTTTTAATTACGGATTATGATTTTGATTATGTGTTATTTTAATTAGATTAGAATTAATGAGAACTCAAAAAGTTGAAAATAAAATTTAAGAAAATTAAATCTAAGGTAAAAATTTAAAAACTCTTGAAGTGGTGAAAAAAATATTTAAGCCCATTTTACAAAAATTAAAATCGAACTAACCTCAGGATGTTTGGTCTAAAGTTCCAAAATAAAAGGTGGTAGAACCAATCGAAAGAACAAACAAAAGCATCATAGGAGAGGATATTGGCAACTGTAGCAAGGCTGAAGAGGTGTAGGTAAAAAGGCCAAACGACAGGGAGAAAAGGAGGGAGAGAGAAAGAGAGGCATTTTTAGTTTAGGTTTTAAAATTTAGGATTGAAAATGAGAAGCAGTAGTAGCAGACAAGCTACAACTTTTTTTAGCATTTATGTTATTTTGGATATGAGAGGATGATATTTTGATTCCTGGCTTAGTTCATCTGTTCGGTTCATTTTTCTGAGGCAGAAAATTGTAAATCGACAGAACTCTTTTCAATTTTTCAATTAGTAGACTATGATTAGTAAAAAAAAATAGTAGACTACGTACAATTTTATTAAAAAAATTATAATTATATATAAACTTACATAATTTAAAATATAAAATTAAATTTAAAAGTAAAACTTAAACCAAAATTTTGATCGACTTTTAGCAGTGTCGCCGTCTGAAAATTCAGAAGCAACGAGTTTTTGACAGGATTCAAGTCATTTATGGTTGGTTTCCATTGAGAATTGTGCAGATGATGAGATTTCATATTGTTTTCATCGTGTTTTTTTACGAAAATCATGGAATTGCAGTGAAACATCCGTTGAAGAAGATAAACAGGTTCAGAACAAAGGAACGACGACAAATGCGACTGATAACTTGCAAATCCAACATATTTTTTGTTCCTGATTTCATGTTTATTTGGTATTTAATGTACTTAATTGTGAAATTTTATTTAGTTTTTCTTATTTTGATTAGGAATTGTTGGATTTGGCTAAAAGGAAGCAAAAAGGGCATAATTGATCGAGTTTGGAACATTGGAGTCGAACTCAAAGCTGTATGGACGTTTTCTTGATGCTGTCAGGAGTTAGCCTTACCCAAGGCTAACTGCCGAAGGAAACATTGCGGACTGCAATTCTTTAGGCTGCTGGCCAATGTTTTTAATAGCCATTATAAGCTTAAAATATAGCCTAGGAAGGAGATTATAACACTAATTTAATGCCCAATTTTGTTATATTTATGTAGGGCCTACTTTTATGATTATATAAGCACAATTTAGGTTTTTAAGAGGGTATTTGTTTTCCCCTCACATCAGTTATGTTTTTTAGTTTTTATTACAGTTTCTTCAGCCATTTTTCCATGACCATGCGTAGCTAAACTTCTCTCTTCAGTCAAGGGTTAGTTCTAGGTTGAAGTTCTTATGATTTTGAGACTTTAATATTCTTTAATTTTCTTTGATTAATATATTGCATTTATATCTTTTCCGTGGATTATTGGAAAAATATATCCTTAGCTTATTTCTGTTATTTGTTCAAACAGGGCCCATTTGTTATTTAATAGGAATTGGCATAGCTAATCAACTAGGCTAAATCCGTAATTATTTAGTCGAATTGACATAAGTTGCGATTGATATAACTTGATTGTAACTAGGCTTTTGGGTTATATTAAGTGAAGGCATAATCTAATCTAAATGAATTCTCGTAGTTTTTATTGGTTAAGGCAGGGTCTTTCTAGATTTTAATGCAATTAGCAAATTAAATCCTTCATCTTACTTAAGGTTATTTGTTGATTAAGAGTTATTATTAGATCGTATCTTAACAATCTAAGATTAAGGAAAGATTAGTTGGATCGTTGTACTTTCTTACTATAACCTGTCTGTAATATTTAATTGAAGAGTTATCCTGGAGTCGATGATCAATCTAACGAACTTCAGACCACGGATTACCTTTGACTGAGCTTGTTTCCCATTGATTTTTGAAATTTATTTTATTTTGTTGTTATTTTCATTTTTAATATTTCAGTTTTCAAACAATCCTCTGTTTACTTTAATTTTCAGTTTTCAGTTTTAGTTCTGGTTAGCTTTAAGCAAGGCTAATCCCTTGGGTTCGACCATTCTCACCCTATTTGCAAGTTTCTTTGTTTAATTTGGAAGAGCAGATTTTTATTTTTGGTGGATTCGACACCCATCAACAACGGTTGATTAAGGCAACAGTTGTTCAAGGCTAGGGTTTATTCAGATAAACGGGATGAAAAAGATGAATATTAAAGTAAAATTACAACTTAGTTCTTAAAGTTTGTTAATCTTTTTAGTTAGGTCATTTATCCAACATACTTAATTAATGGTACTTAGATAAAAATTTATTATTTTTATATAAATTTTATTACTATTGTGAAACCCTCTATTTTGAAGATTTTGAGAATAAGGGCAAAATGATAGTTTTAGACCTTAGGGGCAAAATTGTTATTTGGTATCCTTATATTTTATTTTGATGCAAATTGGTATTTTAGATGTCTATATAGTACTCAAGATGAAAAGACGGTCGTTTTGACTATAATATTGTATTTTTAGATTTTGAGGTTTTTAGTCTTTTTCAGGTATTTATGTATTTTATAAAAAAATTATTAGTTAAGTACTATTTTGACATATGTTAATTGTTAGACATATTATTTTTGAATTATTTAATTAGTTGGTTAATTTTGGCATTTTAAATTATATTTAATTCTATTTTATATAAAAATAATAATTTAACAAACTTAAATAAAAAATTAAAAAAAAACAAAATCTTAAACCTAAACGGAAACTGAGGGGGTGTTTGATTTAGAGGATTGCCACAACTGATAGCTGATTCAAGCCAATCAACTAAAAAAATAGGTGTTTGTTTAATTTATTTTTCAGTAGCCAATAGCTGATAGAAGTCTTGAACAACAGCGGAGCTTTTTAAAAACCTTTGGAGCAAACATTTTTATAAGATAAGATTAACCTTCAATTTCTAATCGATCTTTCTTTGGAAAAAAAAAATTACACATATCTTATTAACCAAATCGGAAGACGAGTGGCAAGAACACAGAGATAAGAAGAAGAATTCAAATAATAGGTACTGTACACTAAATTCCCTTTTTCTGATATTTTTCTTCATTGATTGTTTTTTAGATGGTTTATAGGAGAGATTAATATTTTAGGATAATCTCAAACCCACTAAATCGTTAATATTAATAACATGCTTACAAGGTTTTTATAGAATTTGAACCGGTTAAAAATTTTTGTGTGTATATATATATGTTTTGCACTTTTGTTTATAGAATTATAATTTAACTTGGCTTACGAACAACGAAGGAGTTTTCCTATTTCATCATCAAATACGTGAGTTTGATACACATTGCTATAATACTTAGGATTATATTTGTAAAGTTAATTCATTTATGTGGTCTAACTTTCGATTTAACTACATGCTAAATTTGGATTGAGACAAGTTTAGGCATTGTATTTTATATTGCAAGTGATCCTTCAAGTTGATTGGCCAAAAATTGCAAGAAGTTAGGATTTGCAATGATCATTCTATTTGTCCCTTTATTTGAGATGCAAATTTGTAGTTACTGACCGTACTTCTCCTCATTGAAATGCAAATTTATAATAATTTTTGCTAGATCAAATTTATGAACTTATTATTAAATGATTTTTCCCCCTAGGGTTTCCTGTGATATTGCTCAAGCGTGATTTTGATTGGTTTCTTATTGATCTTTTGATCTCTACATTGATCATCGGCATTTTGGTGGATATTTTGTTTCTCTGCATTGTTTTATGTGCTTGTTTGTTGGGTGGATTGTTTCCTTAATATATCATATCATGGCTGAACATATCATACCTAATACCCAAGCTTTGACGATTGGTGATGAGGAGGAACCGAAAATTATGATTTCATTGCCTTTGGTACCGGTAACAGTACCTGGGTTTTTTTACTGTGGGATGAGTTTTAATGGACAGGGATATAAATTATAGAGCGTTTCAGAGAACGATGGCAGCTGTATAAAGACCTAAACATATAGTTAACTTTTAGAAAGTGGGTTTTAATCGATGCACTTTTCTATTTTTTCATCCAGTTGATATGCAACGGATGATTATGGGAGGACCTTGGTCGTTCAATAATAAGATTATGGTTGTGCGGAAGGTAGAGGTGGATATGGATCCGATAAATATGGAGCTGTTTTGGTTAGGATTTTGGGTACAGGTGTATGAGGTTCCGACGGGATATTTTACCTTACCTATATGTGAACTTATTGGTAACTACTTGGGTTAATTTATGGAAGCAGATAGTAATAATTTTGCTAATTTGAGTTGTGAATGTTTGAGAATTAGGGTGCTGATTGATTTTCGTGTGGCATTGAAACAAAGGATGTGGTTGCGGACTCCGAATGGTGGGGGCTTTGTAGTGTTTTTTTTATTTGAGCGGTTGACTTCTTTTTGTCTGATTTGTAGCGTGCTTGATCATACTGAACACTTTTGTCCAGTAATGTACGCAACTGAGGGGAGACCTATTGAGAGGAAATACACGTCTTATTTATGTGCTCCTTTGTTGCGAGGTAATAGTTTGATACAAAATAGGTGGATTGGTGATGAATATGGTAATTCGTTGACCAAAGAATTTGAGGATAGAGCTCTTGTGGAATCATAGAGGATAGTCTTGCAACAAGAGGATCGTGATCGTCAGGTTGTACAGATGCACAAACATTCTAATACTGACGTGGACGAATGGGTGGTGACAGAACCTAAGAAAATGAAGGCACATGGTGGGGTAGGTGGAGCGGTAGAGTTTATGATGGAAACTGATCTTCTGGCGGGATCTGGCAAGGACCAGACCTGCCATCAATCATGAATCTTTTAAGCTGGAACTGTAGCGGTTTGGACCAAGCCGCGAAAGTTCAAGAATTACAGGATATAATTTCTGCGTATAGACTGGGGGTGGTGTTTTTAATAGAGGTTCGAGTTGATCGGAAGAGGGTACAAGCAGTGTGTAGGACGTTACATTTTCATGATTTTTATTATGTCTTACATGTTAATCATGGTGGGGGTGTGGCATTAATGTGGCAAGAAAAAGGTATGGTGACGTTACTGGGTACTGGTAGTAATTATATTGATGTCTGTGTGGTGGATGCTCATGGGAATTGGAGGTTGACAGGTTATTATGGGTTTCCTGAACGAAATAAAAGACGAGAGTCGTGGGAATGTATTTATGGATTGGCTTTGGTGTCTTTATTATCGTGGTGTATTGTTGGAGATTTTAATGATATGGTCAGTAGATCAGAGAAGTGGGGTGGACATCCACAACCGACACATTTATTAAATAGTTTTCGAGATGTGATAATGCAATGTCAATTGGTGGATATGGGATTTTCTGGACAACAATTTACATGGGAAAAGAAGAGGGATGGATGAGTAATAATAAGAGAGAGGTTGGATAGAATGTTGGTTACTCGTAGTTGGTTGGATAGAGTACCGAATATACAAGTAGTGATTATCCCATCAGCAACTTCGAATCATTCCTTGTTAATTGCAAAAGTGGTGCAGCAGGAGGTGAGAACAGTGGCTCCATTTCGGTTTGAAAATGCATGAAGACGTGTTCCTGAATGCCGAGAAGTGGTGTTAAGGGTGTGGTTAAAAACGGTGAGTTTTGGAGATCCTATTTTAGTTGGTTTGGCAAAGTTAAAGGAGTGTCAGGAAGCATTGTATAAACGGGGTCAACAGTATAGGTTACGCTTTAAGGGACGGTTATGAAGTTGTCGACACGAAATGGCTCGACTTGCGAATAATTTTGGAATGGGTTCAGATAGTCGCAGAGATGCAATCAATGTTGAATATTTAGAACTATTACAGCAGCAACATCATTATTGGAGGCAACGAGCTAAGCAAGACTGGCTAGCATAGGGAGATGTTAATACAAAATTTTTCCACAGGAGTGCTACGTTTTGACAGAAAAAGAATGATATTCGTGAGTTAATTAATGATGATGGAATGGTTTGTACATGGGGGAATGGTTTGGAATCTTATATCCAAAACTTTTCAACAAATTTTTTAGTCAAAGGGTAGTGAGCATGAACATGTTGTTAATTATGTACAATGAAAAATGACAGAGGCTATGTCTGAGATATTATTATATCCGTATGTGGCAGAAGAGGTAAGGGTGGTGTTCTTTGATATGCATCCGAATAAGACACCAGGGCCAGAAGGATATAATCCTAGTTTTTTCAAGCATACTAGGATATTGTAGGTAATGATATTGCTCAACTTTGTTTATACTGCTTGAATAATAGGAGTATTCCGTGGGAGTTAAATAAGACTGCCATTGTTCTAGTTCCAAATATTAAACTTCCTAAGAGAGTGACGGATCTGCGACCTATTGCTTTATGTAATGTTATCATGAGAGCTATATCAAAATGCATTGTTTTACGTCTTTTTAGCTGTATGCAATTTTTAATTTTAGAAAACCAGAGTGCCTTTGTTCCTCATAGGTTGATCTCTGATAATATTTTGATAGCATTTGAGATGAATCATTTTTTAAGTCAGCGGCGAGTGGGTCGAAGTGGGTACGCTACTCTCAGGATTGATTTGTCAAAAGCATATGACAGGGTGGAATGGCAATTTATTAAAGCTATGATGCGACGGTTGGGGGTTCCAGAAGAATGTATTGCATTATTGATGCAATATGCTAGGATAGGTTCTTATGAAATTGTGCATAAAGATGCAAAGTTTGATGTCTTACACCCGACGTGTGGAGTTCGACAGGGAGATCCTCTTTCTCTTTTTCTATTTCTATTTTGTACTGAAGGATTATCATCGTTGTTGAATAATTAGGTACATAGGGGTCTTTTACATAGCTGTAGTGTGGCTACAGGAGCTCCATTTATTTCTCATCTTTTTTTTACAAATGATAGTCTTTTTATTTCAAAGCAACTGAAGGGGAGGTGAGGCAATTACAACATGGATTTCATTTGTATGCACAAGCATCGGGTCAGCTTAAGCATCGGGTCAGCTTATAAATTATCAAAAATCAAGCATCTTGTTTAGTACTAATACGGGAGACATGGATAAGCAACGAGTATGTGTTGTCTTGAATGTGGAAAAGGTTACTAACCATGGAAAGTATCTGGGATTGCCATCAATGATAGGGAGGAATAAAAGTGAGGCTTTCGCATTTATTATTAAGAAGCTATTCAAGCATATTCAAGGGTGGCGGAAACGAGGTATATCGCAAGCAGGTAAAGAAGTTTTACTTAAGTCTGTGGTGCAAGCACTACCAGTGTATGCTATGAGTATTTTTTTGCTTCTTAATCGAATCTGTGACATATTGGAGAGAATGTTAAATGCTTTTTGGTGGGATAACAATGTCACAGGATGGCGATCTATTCATTGGATGGTGTGGACTAAGCTATGTTTATCAAGTGAAGAGGGGGGTCTGAATATTCGAAAAATCAAGGAATATAATCTAGCATTGCTAGGGAAGATGATATGGCATTTTATGGTACAGCCAGAGGCATTAGTGAGTCGTTTGTTCAAAGAAAAATATTTTCCAAATTATGGAGTATTAGTAGGTATGGAAAAAAATAATGATAACTTTGTTTGGAAGAGTCTTGTGGCTGCACTTCCTATTGTTCGAGATGGTTTGTGGGTGGTTGTGGGCAATAGAGCATCTCGGGTTTGGCATGTCGCTTGGTTACCAGATTTGGTAGATCCATTTATACAAACAGCAATGATACCAGCTGGTGGGACGTTACAGATAAGAGATTTCATGTTGCCAGGAGGAGTAGCGTGGAATATTCAGTTACTTGAGTCTATGTTTGTGCAAAGAGATGTAGAGCTAATTCGAAGGATACCTCTCTCTACAAGGTGAGAAATTGATACTGTTTGTTGGACTTTTGAAAAGCGGGGTTGTTATACAGTCAAGAGTGCTTACTATAAACAGATCCAGAGATATCGGGTCAGGGGACATTTCACAGGGGAGACTTGGACTGGTATTTGGAAATTAAAGGTTCCACTGTGGGCGTAACACCCCAAATCCAACTTACGAATAAGCCAGACTGAAGTGTTACGAAACAGTAACTTTCAATACTGCTTACAATTTTTTTTTCTTCCACACTATTACATTATAAATACTGTAAGCATTTCTCATATATTAACTATTTTACAGTATTTACCTATAACAAATAATAAAATATCCAGTACATGCCAAACTAAATAACTCGTTGCTATTCAATCCCTTCTAGGAGCGAACCAGCAAATGCTGCTATTCAATTTCTTCTATCTGCGGACCTACGAGTTACAAAAATAACTCGCTGAGCAACTCCATGCTCAGTGGGTACAATATATAATATAGTATCTTTCAAAACTAGTTAACGAATTCATTTCATAAAAATATTCAAACAATATTTATATCTTAAAGATAAACAATTAATA
>CATIWJ010083213.1:0-24244 GCA_949640765.1 Croton laevigatus | reverse complement strand
TGTTTCTGCCACTTCATAGAATACGAGTTCTAGTTAATCGAATGTAACTTTTTATATACCTGGAATTTGCCCAAACTATTTTATAGGATTAAACTAAACATATTTATCTACAAGTTTCATGTTTTATACTTTCTCCAATTAGTCTCCTAGCATAGTCTAAAAATTGTACAAAATTGAATTTTCAATGCTGTCTTTCCTATTTCAGCATGCATCAATTACGAACATTTTCATGTTTGCCACTCTTATATTCTCAACTACTCAATCAACACATCACATAAGCACTTCTATAATATCAACAATACAAAATTATATGAGCATATACATTTCAAACACATAAATAAATATCACAAATCATAAATTTTAATTTCAAAAAAGTACAAATACTAAGTTCAAATAGTTAAAGTACAAAACCTCCTTTTAGTTCTTTTTCTTCACTTCACTTCTCCTCTCTGTCTCCTCTTTCTTTTCTTCTTATTTTCCAACTAATTTCATGTTTGTAAAATAAAAAAACTTATCTAAAATCATAATTTTAACTATACTAATCCATTATCTAACTTATTCCTATTTAAAATCTTATATTTATCCCTTTTATTCTTATTTCTCTACATATGCATATACTTAAACATAAGCGTAATTCCCTACCATATGTAACTAATCTCTAATCTTACAATCTTTCACATTTATCTACTTAAATCTACCTCTTTTCCTTTAATAAGTCTTATTTGAAATAAGTTCCAACAAAATCACATTTTTATTACTATTCATTCACTATTCATCTTCTTCCCTACACCAAAAATATGCACATATACATGATTTTCTTCCCTAATTGATTAATCTACATCAAGTGTTAAAAATAGAAAATCTTACCTCTTTCTCCTCTTTCTCTTGTGGTCAGCGGTTTTCTTCCAAAGAGAAAAAAAAGGGGAGGGGAGGGGAGGGGAACTTCTTTCTTTTCTTTCTCTTTTCTTTCCTTAATTTTATTTTTAATCTTTCAACAAAAATTAATTTTTTTGATTTATTTTTATTCTTTAATTTTTTATCCAATGACCACCATTTTTCTCTTTATTTAACCATCCAATGGCCAAGAATCATTCGTGGTCATCAAGCATAAAATTGGCTTCCAAAGCAAGCCTCCTTTCTTTTATTTATTTATTTATTTATTTTTACAACTTAAACCACCCAAAAATAAATTATTTTCCTTTTATTTTAATTCCTTAATTTTAAATTCAATGGTCATCTCTCTTTTTTTTTTTTAAATATCCAATTGTTAGAAATTAATGACTATATGGAATTATCAAAATACCCCAAACTTTTTGTTATTTTCAAAAATGCCATTTTCGGCAAAATTATAAAAATGCAACTTTGTAGGGTTTGTCCCTTAATTTCCTACCGAACACTTTTGAGGAAAAATTAAGTATCTTGAATTTCATCTTTTAATCTTTTGAAATTTATTTCCAACTTTATTTATTCACAGTTTGAAGTGCTTCGGTTTAATGTACAATTACCATTTAGTCCTTAAATATTTATAAATTTCCACTTTGGATCTTTTCTTGGGAAAAATCATACTACATGATTGTGATCCAATTTCAAGGTCATTTTAGGCACTACTAACAACTTTCGACACTTGATCTAAGTTTTACATGAATGATCTTGACTTTTGTCTTAATTTCATTTGGTCCTTTTAGTATTCCTCCTTCACCTTGCAGTCTTTTTTTCTTGATGTCTCCTTATTTATTTTTTCAAATTTAATAATTCTTGTACCTACTGAAACTAGACATATGAGGCTATATTATACTAAAATTTCAAGGCAATTCGAGCTATACATAATTTTTGACAACCATTCTAATCCAGACTTATTGTATGTCTAAAGACAGCATGTGCACTACTCACTATTTCGCCCTTAACTCAGTACATAAAACTCCAATTAAGATGATCCTGATTTTCTCATTTAACTAAGATATAAAGGAAAAAATTTGTTTTCTATCACTCTTCATAAATAGGTCATTTAGATAGGCGAAAGTCAGACTAAAATTCTAGCTCATGCTTGAAACTGACCAGTATATGGGTTTGGCTAAATTAGGCATAATTCCCTTCGTATATACTATCAACACAAACTGATTTTTGGGGTTATTTTAGATATATTAGGTTACAAATTTCATGGTTTATACTTTTTAAAATTTATTTTCTATCTTAATCTAAAAATTACTTGAAGTTAGTTCAAAATTACGGTCTCTACTATTCGCATAGTATCTAACACTTCGCACTAACTTTGAATTCTTGGCTTACCATTCTTATCGAGAAATTAATCGTACTACCGTGTCTTACACATATACTATAAAATGGGATGTTACACCACATTAACATCAAAATCATCCTCACTTTCCTCTAGTTCAGAAACTACAAATTCACTATCTTCTTCCTCACTTACATTAGAAATATTTTAGGTATGGTTGTCATCATCAGTGTTATATGATAAAGGAGTTGTTAAGAAACCACCAGCTGCTGCTTGTTCAAGCCATTGGAGTTAGGGTTTATCTCTGTAACTTTTGAAATAACCTCTTTATCCTTTGTATTTTTTTTTTGTTTTTCTACATTTGCACCTTCATAAACCACTTGGCCCACATCTATACTTCCATTAGTTATCAATTGCTCTCAATGCTTAATATAAAACTCTAGAGTTTCTCTATCCTCTAGTAATTTACCTCCCAGTCAACATCACTATCATTCTTTAATTCAACAAATCCTTGCATGTTCTCTCCTAAACTCCACCACTTCATTATCCTTTCTACCTTAAAATTCCCAACATCTTTAGCTCTCCCAACTAATTCAAAGTAGGACAGAACATCATAGTTCACACTATCTACAAAAAACTGCTGCCCACCAACATATCTTTTAACATCTTTTTTTACAAACTTCCCACTATAATGCCATAATAAATTTATGAATTTGTTTGCCAGCCTTGTTTCATTTCAAATAGATATACCCTAATCAATTAACTACCATTAACAAAATCCATAAAGAAATATTAAATTGCAAACCAATTCTTTAACGAACAACACAATCCAATCATTACCATGCTAAGACAAAAAGAAATTACCAAATACCCAAAAACCCTAACAATATTTCAAAAAATAATGAAAACACCACTATAAACATTACCCATAACCCACGACATTGTTACTTAACTAAACCCCTCCCATTAAAGATAAACATTCTCAAAGAATCACATCATCAAAGCAAATACTTGATAGCACGCATATTACACACAAATCACATAAGAAATTACTAATATTTTTTTACTTACCTCATATAAATGACCTTCTTGAAAGTTTTGAAAGTGATTCCCCTTTTGAAGTGGCTAAAGTAAGCCTTATATAATGAACTTAAGGCGATGCTATGTTAATGAGGTCTTGAAGACCCTATAGCCCATTGGGCCCTAAAAATATAGGGGTCCATGAGGCCCCTATATTTTCGGGGTCTATCATGCCTTTGACTTATGCGACCTCCCCTACTAAGTTGAAAGGAGATCACGTAGGCAACCTTGACCTTAGGAGAGGGCGACCTCTCTTTGGCCTTGATCATTGGGCAAGCACACCCTTTGGGGGTCTCAAATATAGAGGAGGCTTACAAGTACAAATAGAGGTAGAGGGCAGAGGGCAGAGGTAGAGGCAGAGGTAGCCTAGGGCAACCTTTACTTGGTCATGCGACCACTACTAAGGAGAGTAACCTCTCTTCAAGCCTTGGGCATGGTGACATGTTGGTGAGCTTGGGCAAGGACTTAGCTAAACTTAGACGAACGACCTCCCCTCAAAGGCTATCTCTAGATAGCACCTCTCCTGAGACTTCTCGGTGGGTCACCTTTTTGGGGAGGTATCCTACACTTCTTACAAGCTAAAATATAGTTCTTCTTCTTCAAGCTCTCTGTCAACCCACCTTCTCCCAAACTCAACAGGTGTGAAGTAAGTTATGTTTTTGAAATAGGTGCATAAATGGTTCTTCGAAAAGTTAGAGTGACAAACTAACGTTTTATCCAAAGTTAAAGTGCAAAATACCGTATTTGATCAAATCCTAATATTACAGGGACTAAATAATATTTTTCCTAAGCCACATGTATTTAATTATTATTATTATTATTATTATAATAAAAAATGCACATTATTTTGATTTTGCAATAAATTAATTTCAAATATTTGAAATTAAATGCAATTTTTTTTTGGGAGGAAAACATAGAATATAAGCATTTATTAATTATTTTCCCTCCTTGAATCCTCCACACAACACAAGAAAAGAAAACTCCATCTCTCCTTTTCTCGCCCACATGATCTGATCTGCCCTCCTGCACTTTCTAATCTCTCTCTCTCTCTACACAAGCTCACACGCATGGAGAATGGTGTACGCGAATGCGAACATCCTTCTGATTCGTCTCCCCGCCCCGATTCCGACTCCGACAGTGACCAGCGACTCTATTTCGTACCTTACAGGTCTCCTTTTACTTGCATTTCTTTGCTTTCCGTCGCATTCGCTTTTTCTAATGTGAGATCAACGCTTTCGAAAATGAATTTACGAGATATGAAATGGATATTGATTTTGAATGTTTCAAATTGGTGCATTGAAGATTCATTTCTATTCTTGTTCTTCCTCTTTTTTTTTCAATGGGATTTGTTGTAAATTCGTGATTTGCATGTTTAGGTGGTGGAAAGATGCGCAGGATTCCACGACATTGGGTGAATCTGATGGGAGTAAAGGGATTTTGTACATTGGGACTTCAGGATCTTCCTATGCAGGTCCCATGAAGATCATTAACAACATATTCAGCTCGGATCTCGTACTTAATTTGAGGAGAGGAGAGGAAGCTTCGCATAACGGTGAAAATGGTGAAGTGGGTGTCTCCGGGAGAGATTTTGCGCTTGTGTCTGGAGAAATGTGGTTGAAGGCACTCAAATGGTTAGCTTTCTTAATTGCTTTTTTTAGCAATTATTTTATCTTTTGTTCCCCAGCTCAATAGGAATTCGCTATCCTGTGTAAGAATTAGTAGATTGGTATTTTGTTCGAGGTCCAAATTCAACTTTTTCAAAAAACGAGCTTTTAGAAGAAGATTTTACGTTTGATGTTGTTTTTTTTTTTTGGTTAGATGGCATAGTCTTTTCCTGTTAGGAAACATTTAAATCCATTATCTTTTTCCTATTTTGCTGGTTGGCATACAACTGAAGGTAGATTTGTGCTTCCTAACATTTATATTTTCCACAAAAGCTGTAATTATGTGATGGCTATTTAAATGGACACTTCTCTTGTGATAGCAATGATTCTATTTGCATCTTCATATTCTTTCTATTCTCTTCTAATTGCTCAAGAAATGGAAGTTGCTTAATGTATTGCTGTTCTGGTTTCCCTTCAGGCATAGTGATGCCAGAGTTGCTTCAAAGAATGGAAGAACCTTTTCTGCTGCAGAAGATGACATGTCAGATGTTTATCCTTTACAAATGAGGCTATCTATGCAGCGAGAAGTGAATTCCTTTGGCGTAAAAATAACCAAAAAGGTATATTTGGGCTAATCTATCCTGTCCATTTGTTTTATGACTTGTAAGTCTGTAAAAGGTTATAAGTTGTTATTATTTCAATTATTAGTCTACCCTGTAAAATCTGTATGGTGCTATTATTTTGATTATTAGTCTAAGATAAGCAGTCAGTTTTGCCTTTAAAATCCTCGATGAAGAGAGATTGTATTTTGATTGGTTATGTATAATTTTATTGATAAAGGTAATTAGTGCGAGAACAATGGAGAGTTTGTATGCAGGCTAAGAAGAATTTTTCAGGTGTATTAAAATCGTGAACTTCTTGGTGCTGTTATTTTCAGTTAAAATGCAGCTTTATGTGTGACGGACACTATGCTACCTTTTCAGTATATACTGCTTACATCCAACACAGAAAGGAATTATCTTCCTCTTAATAAAAAAACACAATGAACATTTCCAGGGTGTGGGTGTCATAGAGCATCTGTTAACATAAGTTTTGATCATTGAAATATGAGGGCCTTCGAGCATATGGGCACTGCTAGAAGCCTATAACTCCCTATATTGCTCAAAGTAATTGATTTCTATTTGATAGACTGACAGCATTGCTACGTAAATTAATACCAGTTTACTATTCTCCCTCTCTCTTCTCTCTTACACACACGCGGCCGCATACTCATAATCTTTTTTCTGATTGCTTCAATAAGGAACTACTTTTAATGTATGAAGAATGCTTTCCTTGTGGGTGGGCGGGTTAGATATCTTTACTCATGTGTTTTAAACTTAAGAAGCTTTACCTAGTATGAAGGTCTATTTTTATTTAAAAGAAAAAACAAAAGGAGGTTATACCCTGCTGTTGTGTTTTTTTTTTTCAGGGGGGGGGGGGGGGGGGATACAAAGCTGACTTGTACATAAATTTGCACCTCCATCTTGTCGTTCTTCATCTTATGTTTCATATTCTTTTATGGTTTAAGCTGCTGTTGATCTTGGTTCTGGTACCAAACTTAAAATTTCCAGGATAATTCAACTGAGCTTTTCAGAAGAGCCTGCAAGATTTTCACTGCTGATTCAGAGGCGGTTAGTTTGAATTTTATCTATAGATGTAGGTTTTCTTTTTGGGGTTTGAGCATTCAAAATTAACTTATAGCTTCTGTTGTTGCACAGCTACACATCTGGGACTTTTCTGGTCAAATTAGCCTATTTTTTATAAGTGACAGCAAGTCTCCAAAAGATTGTCAGCGTCAGTCAGATCAGGAGGTTAGCAGTAGATACGTATTTTATCTTTATTATCATTATTATTTTTTATGAAAGTTACTTCAGTTTACCATGCAATTATTAACATGTGCTTGATTTATAATTACAAAGCCTGCCCTAGTCAGAAACATTATTGGACTCTAAAAACACAACTTTGGTTTTGGATTTTTGCATGTAAAATTGCTCTGCATGCTTTGCTAGTCTTTAATTATATTTGACACTATATTCATAATATTAAAATGCAGGGTTTGTACTACGGTTTTCTTTTCAAGTTAGCATTTCATTTCATAGATATCTGATGAGATTTCCTTATTGCTTAGTTGGAATCTCCTGTAATGTTACATTTATTGGTCATGAAGTGTCCATTTCTGTGGAGATCATTTTGCTAGATCTTTTGAAAATTAGATTCCTAGGAAAAGGTGTGAGAGAATAGACAAAGGATAGAAATCCATTTTGAACCAATCACAAAATTTGTCATTGAAGTCACTCCAATAGTTGAATTGGCTATTTCATCCATTGGTTGAACAAGCATAGATCACTATGTGACTGCGGCATTAGGTTGTTGGAAAACATACGATTTAAATTGTATTTTTTTATTGTAGATGATACAAATCAAATTGCAATAACCAAAAGTGTTGTACCGATTTAGAAAGGAAAAGGCTTAAGCTTATTAGCTAGAACGAAGACAAAAATATTTTCCTTTAGTGTGAGATGAGTGAAGACTCAAGGGAAATTGAGTTACCTTATATGAAGTGTAGTGCCTCAAAAAAAAATTTCAAATACAGTAAATCATCATACGAATAAGGTGTAGATGATACCGTCAGATTGAAGCAGGATGGTTAATGATGCAATGCAAAAGTTGAAGAATGGTTTCAAATTTACTGTTCAGAATTCTGTATTTGTATTCCTATTTAGGCTAGTATTCTTCTTTTCAGTATTAGATTATAATTCGCATTAGCCTACCCTTTGCATTCTGTAAACGTCTATCAAACTCAACTCTGTTAATCATGTTTCAATAGTAATTTCAAAGTTCTCTTCAATAAACCTCTATTTGCTTTCTTTATCCTAAGATGCTATATTTTCTTAAGGTCTTGGATTGGGTCTTGTACCTTATAAGAGTTTGATTGTGTTTTTATCCTTTTCCATGCTATTTGTGGTGTCGAGTGGTACTAAAGCAGGGGTCTGCTCTTATTAAGATGGACTACCTTGGTGGTGGAGTAGCCTCTTTGTTGATGACAATTGCAAAGGGCAGATTTCCAGAGTAAATTTTCAATATGTTGGTCATGGAAGGAATAGTATGTGCACGGTTTTGTTCGCAATCAATATGTTCGTGATTTGTTCTTACTAAATTATGGAATTGTGGATGCTAGATATGTAGAAGAATAGTGATAGAGATTTAACTTGCAAAAATTTAGTCAGAAATACATTTCCAATTTGGCAAATATTCAGTTTCTTAATATTTTGAGAAAGAATTTATCAAGTATTTGGTCTATAAATGTATTTTGATTATCATGATATTCATGGGAAGGAAAAAGTTAGACTTACTACTTTAAACTTATAGTATGAGGCAATTGATTGAAGGAATATCAATGAAGATAAGGTAGAAGCCATTTGCAGCACTTTTAAGGACTTTCTTAGCATCAGATTCTTATAGGATTTGGGCCTTTCGCCAATTGAGGTGCTAGTGCCAGTGTTTGATATGCACCTTTGATAATTATGACACATTATAGATATGATGGTTTGTTGAAATCATGCATGAGTACCCTAAATGTAACTGTTACTGAAATGTCAGAGCAGTAATTTCTCAGTACACACTATTGGTGCATATTCTGTAAACTGAACCTCACCACTCACAAGGGCTGCCCAGTCTATTGAGAGTATATGAAACCTGAAGTCCTTTATTTTACCATTCACGTGTTTGTGTTTGTGGTTCCTAATTGTTATTGCAAAATGCTAGAGTTCTGTAAAAAATCTCACACTTTCACAAACCCTCATTGGCTGACCTATAATTCTGCTTAACTAGCATTCCAATTTACTCATAGTAAGATCTGATTAGCTGGCCCTGCAAGCTGTTAGCTCACGAGCAGCTCGACTTGCTACACTGTAATATACATTGCAGCGGCTAGTAGACAAACGCATGAGCATAATTTCCAGTTACAGCTGGACGAAAGCAATCCCTGGAAAATGCATTGACCTACTACAACTTCCAATAATGTACAGTTTGAATGAATATTGTTTTCAATTATTTTCTTCTCTACTTGATTTGGTCATCCTTATATTGATCTCAAGTAAAATTTTCATTCAAAACTACTTATTAGTTATGATTAATGGACTGGTTATGTTTGCTTCATGTTTTAGCTAATCTTTTCCATTATTACTACGTTATCTACAGATTGTCCTGGAGTTACAAGTTTATGGACTGTCTGATAACATGAGGTGCAGAGAAGGCAAAAAAGATGATGCCACTGTATATTCGAACGGGACACATTCTTCTGGAATTTCACCCATGATGAATGGCAGCACCAGTATTTTTCGTAGTAACTCTTCATCCTTCTTTGGAAAATGTGGAGAAGCAGGCTCTTTGGGATTGACAGGATTACAGAATCTTGGAAATACTTGTTTCATGAATAGTGCCATTCAGTGCCTTGCACATACACCGAAGCTTGTAGACTATTTTCTTGGTGATTACGGTAGAGAAATAAATCACGACAACCCATTGGGCATGGATGTAGGTTATCAAAAGTTTTAGTTCTCTTAGATTAATTTTTTGATTATTTGTATCTTTTTTTGAGAGAACTTTTTTCTACAAAGTTTTATGTAAAGTATTAGCTTCAGCTCAACTTAGTCCCTTAAGCTGGTTGTTTTCTCTAGGGTGAGATTGCGTTGGCTTTTGGGGATCTATTAAGGAAGTTATGGGCTCCTGGTGCAACACCGGTGGCACCAAGGACATTCAAGTCGAAGCTTGCTCGATTTGCTCCTCAGTTTAGTGGGTTTAATCAACATGATTCTCAGGTTGCTAAGTTCTCTTGTTCTAGAAGACGACCTCTCTTTTAGTGTCATTTCATGAATTGTGGCATTACATACAATCCCTATTCTGAATTTATTGGATCTTGATATAGGAACTCCTTGCTTTCTTGTTGGATGGACTTCATGAGGATCTCAATCGCGTAAAATCCAAGCCTTATGTAGAAGCCAAGGATGGAGAGGATAGACCAGATGAAGAAGTTGCTGATGAGTATTGGCGGAATCATGTGGCTCGCAATGATTCTATCATCGTTGATGTCTGCCAAGTACTTTTCTGTTTCTCTGTATTTCATTTTGTAGTTTGCTAAGATTTCTCTGATTTAAAAGTTGGATTTGAATTGATTATGTGTTTCCTTATTGTGCTTCTTTGCTTTTCCTGCTGAGAGCTTGCTATGGAATAGGACTTCACTTTGATCTTTGTGTAGATTGTTTAGAAGCATCAAACTGTTATCCTATTGGAATCTCAAAATGAAAAGAAGAAAAAAAGCCTTATTCACGAAAATAGATATTTAAGTATTATTGGAATCTACTTTGCAGTTAGTCTTGATATGGATTCCAGCAATATTCAGTCGTCCCATGTCTCTGCCTTAATGTTTTCCTTGCATAAAGCATGAATTGGTGGTTAGTTTTAACATGCTTAATTTTTAATTGCAGGGTCAATATAAATCAACATTAGTTTGTCCTATTTGCAAGAAGGTATCAGTTACTTTTGATCCATTCATGTACTTATCACTACCTCTACCTTCCACGAATACACGGAGTATGACTTTGACAGTTGTGAGTACCGATGGAAGTAGTCAGCCATCCCAGTATACCATTTCTGTGCCGAAGTATGGAAAATTTGAAGATCTTACCCAGGCCCTAAGCCTTGCCTGCTCTTTAGGAATTGATGAGACCTTAATGGTAGCAGAGGTACTGTTCAATCTTTATGTTTACAATATCTAAAATCTGCTAGCATAGTTATATATATTTATATGGTTGTTTTAATTTGATACCTGAAGCAATGTAATTCTGTTTAGGTGTACAATAACCGCATTATACGATATCTAGAAGAACCAGCAGATTCGTTGTCATTAATTAGAGATGGTGACCGTTTGGTTGCTTATCGGTTTAAAAAAGATGTGGATAATGTCCCTTTTGTAGTATTTATGCATCAGCATATGGAGGAGTGAGTTTTATTTTCTTTTTTAACCCTCTCAATGCTTTCCGTCCTTCATATACAAAGCCAGTCGGTAAATCTAATTTGTTTTGTAATATCAGGCAATACATCAACGGGAAACTGACTTCAAGTGGGAAGGCATTTGGAATTCCTCTTGTTGCACCTCTCTGTAATTTTCAAGTTGGATCTGATATCCGTGACTTATATCTAAAATTGCTTACTCCATTTCGAAAACCTTCTGATGATATCTTGAGAAGCTGTGATTCCTCTATTAGCACTGAAGTTGAAGTATGTACAGAAGTGGATGATGTGAGTTCTGCCTTAGGTCTAAAGGCAGATCCTTCCACTGTTGAGGGTGTTGACACATTGTATCCTGAAGTACGGTTTTATTTAACGGATGAGAAGGGAACAGTTAAGGAGTCTGAGATAGTGATGAACGAATCATTGCCGGTGGTTGGAATGCCCAAAAGGTTTAACATTCTTGTATGCTGGCCGGAGAAACATATTGAACAATATGACACACGGCTTCTTAACTCATTACCTGAGATTTTCAAGTCTGGCTTTCTTGCAAAGAGACCTCAGGAATCTGTTTCTCTATACAAGTGTCTTGAAGCTTTTTTAAAGGAGGAACCTCTTGGACCAGACGACATGTGGTAAGCATACGTCTTTTCTCAAAATTATGGCCTCAAATTGTTTCATATTTATGGAATCAGAAATGTTTGTAAAGTATTTCGGAGATTTAAGATGCTTTATTAACTGGAATGGAAATATCCCAACTAGTTTGGGACTTAGCCTTTGTTATTTTTGTTGTTTTGACCTGAAATATGTTCAAATTAATAAATTTTGTGTTGTGAAAGATTCTAAGAACCTTTCACCAGTTCTCTTCTTATTTTTGGAGGTTACTTACTCTTTTATGTGATTAGGTTCTGCCCAGGTTGCAAGAAACATCGTCAAGCCAGTAAGAAATTGGATCTTTGGAGACTGCCAGAGATTCTGGTTATTCATCTAAAAAGATTCTCTTATACCAGATTCATGAAGAACAAGCTTGAGGCATATGTCGATTTCCCTATTGACGATCTAGATTTGTCAGCTTACATATCCTACAAAAACGGCCAGCTATCTCATCGTTACATGCTTTATGCTATCAGTAATCACATTGGAAGCATGGGAGGTGGCCATTACACAGCATTTGTCCATGTAAGTTGTGCATTTTCTACACTTATTTTGGGTTGTTTTTCCGTTTCTCTCCTCAAATTTCTTCTGTGACCTGGTTATTAGTTCTCCCAAGAAGGGTGGCTGGTGACACAAATATTTTTTTTTTTTTGGGCTGGTGGGTGCTTGGGAGTGAAGTACTGAGGATGGGAGAAAGAAATCCTGTCAATACTGCTACATCTGTGAGGCAGGCACATCAAGATGATTGTGGCTTCTTGATTGCCGATGAGTAATCAGTTGACAGCATCTTCAATGCATATGATAATCAATACCAGTGTGCTCTAATGGGTAGATACCAGTGATTATCACATGCATTGAAGCTTTATCTAAATTAGTATTGAAAACTAATAGGCTTATAGCTGCATTTAGGCAGAATTATAACCATTGGTATCTACCTATTAGAGCACATTTAATGGTTTGTGTGCTTTTTCACTGCCTCATTCCATCTTCTGGTATTAGAAATCTAATTGTTCAACATAAACCTGATAATCAAGCTGAGGAATCCATCGGCATGCATGCTTCAATAAATTTTAGTATTTATCATTTCTTTTAGTATTACAAAACTGTCACTGCTAGTTCTCTGAGATGGTTAGTCTATTGTTGGATGTACTTGATTGAAGTTATTTTCCAAGTAAGGCAGTAGCGGAGCTTAATCATTCTTTAGCTCAGGGTGCATGGTTTGTGCATCTCGAATGGTGAAATTCAACGGTTATCAGGAAGAGAGAAAATTTGTTATGGCATGTGATTATCTAGTCTAGTTTGAAATTAGAGGTTTAATCATTCGTAGTGAATCATGAGAAACCACTGTATCTTGATTTGACTTCACAACAACCCAATCTCAAATTCTTGTATTTGTTATGATGTTGTAGCATGGGGGTGATCGGTGGTATGACTTCGACGATAGCCAAGTTCATCCCATCAACCAGGACAAGATAAAGACTTCAGCTGCTTATGTTCTTTTCTACAGAAGAGTGTTAGATTCATAATTTTGGAACAGAGGTAACTCAGTTGTTGAGAATCAGAGTCTAGATTGGTTAGTGAATTTTATTAACATATTTCTGTCTTAGTCTTGTGAGTTTTGTCTCAGAGGGTAGCATTCTTTTGTTTTTACCATTATTTAGTTCAAATTAATTTAGTTTTTACGAGCAGAGCATGATTGGAATGGGAAGGGGAATTATTATAAGCTTTAAATTAGGCGCAGGAGATGATGTATCATAGAAACAAGTTGAGAGTGAAACACACAAAATCAGACCATTCTTATACCTGTAACCATCGGTGAATTTTTTTTTGTTTTTTCAAAAAGGGGTTTGCTTGAAGCACCCTATGGAATATTATTTCTTGCCGACTCATGTATAACTATTGTACAACTGATATATTGATATCATTTGATTGATAGGGCAATTTCTTTGTTACTAAATAATTTAGTTGGTTCTAACATCCACCTTATTATCCACTGTATGAGCCGGGAACTTAGTCGTTCCATTGGTTCTAACATCCACGTTATTATCCACTATATGAGACGGGAATGCAGCATAAATTATTCAAAGTCTAAGAGTTTCAACTGTTTAGTGTAATTTTGTTATGTTTTTTTTTGCTGCTTAGAGCCCCAAAGATGAATACTGTGTATGGAATAGTAAGACATTGATTTGATACTGTATGCAATTTTCCTGGTATTTATTTTCACTTTCCCTTTGGGCATTTTCCCCCTAATTCACTGCTCATAGAAAATGCCCAAATAGGACCATAAAACTGCCTTCTCAATGTTGGATCATAATACCCCAAGAGTAATAACTTATTAGACAGCATTTGACTTGAAAATTTCAACAATTTGAACCAATTTAATAAGATTGGTTTGTGAAATATGCACATAAATTGGTTTGTCTTTGAGACATTGAGTGAAACCATATGGGTTTCAGACACCAAGTCATGCGTCGACTAATTCAAGTTTGAGCCAGGCAGGACCACTAACCGAACGCTAACTGAATTTTAAAGTAGCATTCCGAAGAATCGAATTCGAGACTATTAATTAAGTTAGAACAATCCAATCGGATTCAATCAAGGCAGGACTCCGAACCGAATTTTAAAACAACATTCTCAAGATTCGAACACGAGAACTTTAGTTAGCTAGAAAAATCCATTATCGGTTGATCTACTGGTGTGGTGGTGATTTAGGATGATTAATATCCCTCCTATGTACTTAAAAAGAAAAAAGGAAGGAAAAGATCTGAGAAATATAGCAAGGCAAGAGGAGATTAAAAGTTGTAGGTGGAAACAAGGACCACAATGACTTGGATTTCCTTTTTTGTGTAAGATGTGACCTCACTTTCTTGATTGTACATTTTACACAGCTAGTATTTTTTGGACCACTATTTCTTTGGTTCACATGCTCTTCAATTTTATGTGGTTCTCCCTAATCCTATGCTTTTCATTCTAATTACCCATAATTTGCTTATTCATTTGTAGTTTTTCCATCAAATTTTTACAAGAAAAAGAAAGAATAAAGGGACAAAAAATAAGTGAAAAGATGATTCTAATATCTATATTTTAAACAATTAATTATAAACTTACCAGGTATAATATGAGACTTTAATGTAATTAACAATTATTTTTCTAATTTTTTTTTACTAAAAATCATGAATTAGTAATGTCATAAATTTCCAATGACTAATTAATGGTGTTTAGCGTGCTTATACATGTTTCTTTAAAAAAGCGGCATTTTATTATTTTTATGCAAATGACTGGTTTTTAAGTTATAAATTGCGTAGAAGTTGCTTTAAAGCGATACCAAACACACTCTTATCTCTCTTTTGAATTATGACTTGGGAAAAAACAAAAACTATTCTTTTATTTAACATAATTTCTTTGTCTTTTAAAAACGTAACCCTAAATGGGGATATAAAGCTTTTTATAGTGAATCTTCCCATATGAATTGTGAGATGGAAGTTAAGCTAAAATAGAGAAACCTCACAAACAGGTACTATGCACTGCTTTTGAAAATTTGTTCCTAAGACTTGAAGCAAGCTTTGATAAGTTTGTGTACTTTGGTACACCAAGAAAACAGAGAATGAGACTGTCCTTTTTGTAGAAAAATGTCCCTTCTTTAAATTCCCATTCATTGTATCAAAATTTCAGCACTTTTATTAGTTTGTTATTACCAAATACTTTTGCCAATTTATGTATATTTTTAAGAGGAGTTTTGACATGTTGTGTAGTTAATGAAAATGACTACTACTGTTGTATAGTTCACAGTGTTTGTTCCGTCAATTTGTCTTTCCATTAACATATATATAAAAAAAAGTTAGATAATTTTTGGAGCAGTTTTTTTTTCCCCCAAATTTGTTGCATTGAAAAACTTGGAGGACTATATTTTTAGGAGATCTATAAGATCATTATTTGAAGTTTAAGCATGAGTGGGTGTGTTAAATTGAACATAATAATTTAATCCATTTTGAAATCAAAATTATAGGAGAATGGACCCAAAGGCTGGGGCAGATGGAATGTACCCATAAGCCCATCTAGAGAATAAAATTTTTTTTTTAATGTGGAAATTTGAAATTATTTTAATGCATATTTATGTAAATTAAAAAAGTTAATTTATTTCAAACCAAATACGTGATCTTACATATTCATAATTATAATATTTTTCAATTATATTTTTAAATTGCAACGACACATATTTCACTGTGAACCTGGTTTACTGAATACAAAAAATTAATAATAATTATGATGCTCCTAAAAATTAAACTGAGTCGGTTAGATAATTTATATTATAGTTTTAGATTATATCTAACCAGCTCTGATAATATGATATAATCATATAATTCTAAATACTAAATTAAGACAATCTATAAAAAACAAAAGTTTAAATTATTTTGTTCGTGCCACAAACTGTCGATTTGAGGGCCAAAAAATTACGAACCTTAACCGTCCCTTGGTCTGACGGTACCTCGGTTGGTTCAAGAATGTTTGGCACGGTTTAAGACGATTTTCACTATTCGAGGATGGTTCAGCACGATTTACCGTTCAGTTCGGTTAGAAGCCGTCACTGGTAATTGAATTGCAGGTTCACAGTTCAAAAATTTTTAAACTTAATTTGGCCCTCATCCTTATGATTAGAGGCTAGGTCTGTGGAGGTTCGGTTCTAGGCAATTTTAGTCTCGGTTCGGCATGGTTAACCACCCACATTTCAGGCAGACTGAACTATCCCCTGACCAGGTCTATATTCTCTACATAATTCATATATATAATTTTTAAAAAATAATCTGAAAACTTATTGAATATGATGTAACAATATAATATAAACAGAATGAAAATTCAGTTAAATTTTTAAATAAGTTATAAATATTTTATTTATTTTATCTTAAAAAAATATTTTATTCATTTATTTGTTAGCGTTATTGATTTTTAACGATCACATTTCTTCTCTTCAACCATCGAGCTATTTTGGCTTGGTTGTTTAGGCAAAGGAATTGATGTGGAGAGACCGGATCATGGTTTGTAGGCATGTTTTTTGGAAGCGAATGAGTTAGCTAATCATTTAGCAAGATGCATTCAGTTTTTAGCTATGGGAGTTCATTTTATTGAGGATATTTCTCCCACTATTTCTGTAATTTTACAACATGACATGGTGGGTGTATCATACCCTAGAATGATCACCGCCTAAGAATCAATATATCAAACCTAAGAAAGTAGCATAGTGCTAAGACACTTCTTTCCTAGGACTGAGATCCCGGGTTCGAGGATTATTTCAATCTCTTTCCCTAATTCTCCTCTAATATAGGTTAGAAATAGGAGTATCTATGTTTTAAAAAAAAATCAATATATCATCATTTTTCCGAAAAAAAAAAAAAAAGAGTAGCTCTCCTTTTAATAAGGAAATTTGAACAATTTTATGTAAAATATAGAAAGACTAATCAAACCAAACTCGATTGCTAGGTTAATGGAATTTTTTTTTTTAAAAAACCATAGTTTAATGTCATTTTATGTTAAAATCATATAGTGATTAACCCGAAAAACTTATCAAGAAATGCCAATTTTTAAAGATGAAGTTGCAAGGAAAAAGAGAAGTTAAAGCTTAGTGACAAATTAAATGGGGACAACTTTGTAATTAAAAGTTAATTAATTAATGAAGAAGTACTAATTAATTAAAATGGGGGCATGGATCAACATTCCCAATTTTTTCTTTCTTTTCATGTGTTTGTCCATTTTGATGTTATAATCAATTTTGAGAGTACTACCCAATACAAATTCTACACATCTAAAAAAAGTGCAATAATAACCATGTTTTGTTACACTGTCAATTTCATCAAAATAGAATTAAACACTTTCCTATACTCACGTGTTCAAATTTTAATTATTCCTTTGCCACTATGGACCAATTCCAATCCCATAAATAAATTTTCTAATTTTTAAATTTCATTAAAACCACACCGTTTTGATCATGATAATTTTGTTAGTAAATTTAAAGAAATTGTTTATTTTGGCAAGCCCAAAGTTTATATTTATGTTAAGGTGTGTTCAACAAATTTAATGATTTGGATAGTATTTAACTGTTTAAATAGTTATTAGATATTTTGTAATAGCTATTTACAAATAGTAAAAAGCTAAACGTTAAAAATTAAGAATGTTAGCTTTTTATAAAACGCTACATAAACATTTAAAATTTATCTTAAAAATTATTTCATCGAACATTACAAAGAGAAAACATTTAAAAGTTTGAGTTATCAAAATGCTAAAAGCTACTCTGAAAGTTTGTTCTATTTTTAAGTAGGTTGGTTCAAAATTCTAAAAGGAGGAAATTAATGTGTAATATTTATGTTTTTTAGCTAAAATATCTAGCCGTTACAACAATGATATTGATTAATATTATTAGATGATTAGACTATGGTGCAGTGTTACAATGAATGTTGGTGATTACAATCTAATCGACACATGGAATGGTGTTACAATGAATGTTGGTGATTACAATCTAATCAACACATGAAATTGTACATATTTTTTGGTACATGTAGGGTATATATTGCTCATATTTCATCCGTGACGAATACATGATTGAAATGTGTGAGAGGCTATGCCTTATGATTATTTATAAATTTTGAAA
This sequence comes from Croton laevigatus, assembly GCA_949640765.1. NCBI lineage: Eukaryota > Viridiplantae > Streptophyta > Magnoliopsida > Malpighiales > Euphorbiaceae > Croton > Croton laevigatus. Next base: position 5,985 of record CATIWJ010083213.1, on the reverse strand, counting down.
AGAAATAAAAAAAAATTAAAATTGAAGGGGTTGGAACACCTTCCAAAAATAATGTAGGTTCATCCCTGCATTTCATCATCAAATTAATAAATCCGAATAAAATGGTCAAAATTAGTTATTTCAATAGGGATTAATTATTTCGGTAATGTTATTTAATGAAAATTGAAGAAATAATTTTTTTACGAAATATTCAATCTTTAAAAAAAAATATTTTATAAAAAAAATATTAAATTTAGTGAACACTAAAATTGTAAAATGTTTTGTCTATTCTAATCTTTTATATTTGTGGATTCCACTGGTATTAATTAGAATTCATTTTAATGCATTACGTACTACGTACTACAAATAAATTATAAAGGAAAATAAAACTATAATGACTAAGAAGTGAAGAATTTAAATATAAGGTGTGTATTCCAAAACTAGTTATTTAACTAACATTTAACTGTTTAAATAACTGTTAACTATTTATGTAACCATTTATAAAAGTTAAAAACTAAAAGATAATAGTTCAAAAGTTTTTTTTTGGAAAAAAAAAATATTTAAACAAATAAAAGTCTATTTTAATTTACTGAACGTTATAAATAACTTTTAACATTTTTACTTAAAAATAAAAAATAATTTTTAACGTTATATCATTGAATTAGGGTTTGTTGAATAAGTTAATAATAGATGATATCACTATCAGTTGAATAATTTTAGTTTTTTTCAATACATTCCAGCCGAAGAAACTTCTTTGAAGAGAGTAGATATGATTGTGGTTGGTAAACTTTGTTTTTTCTTTCCAACAAATGTCATATATTAATTAATGAGAAAGCATATCAATATATAGTCTTTTTGAAAAAAATACCACATTCATATGGTCGAATGTTCTTAAAATTAACTAAGTTTCCTTTATTAATTATTCATTTCACATTTCAATATACTACCTCCGTCTTTGTGATTTGTTAACATTTCCTTTTTTAAGTGTCTTTTTGGATTATTTACATTTTCATTTATAGTAAATTTTGTAATTATTTATTATTATTTCTTTATTGGTATTGGTGAAAAAGTAAGTGGTGTAAATGATTAGTAATTGTTTATTATTATTTGTGTATTAGTATTGATGATTTCTTAGTATTTATATTTTTAGGTGTAAAGAAATGAGAAAGACGGATGTAGTACTATAAAATTTTTCGAAATTCATAGCCTTTTTTTTTTTCGTTCGATAATGATTTTTCCAGTTTTTTTTTTTTTTAAAGTGCATTTTATCTTATTACTACATAGATAACATATGTTTGTATTTATTCTATATCCTTCTACATCTAATTTGAACGGTTTGTGTTCAATAAGTTGGCTATTATATTTTGATGTTATCAAGATTTTTCATCACATTCAAAGGTTATGATTGAGATTGTAATTGGGTACGTCTTTCAGACTTTCGACCTTCGAATGTTAAATTTTTCTTGAATTTCATTAATAAAAAAAAAAATAATTTGCCAGTTAAAAAAAGTGCTACAACATGCTAGCAGGGATATAAATAAAATCGAGTTTGAACTTGAAAATTTAATACGAGTTCGAGTTCGGTTAGTTAAATTAAATTAATAAAGTTAGAATTTGAATTCAATAAGATAAAAATAAAAGTTAGTTTACATATGTTTTTTTTATCAAATTGTGACCAAAATAGAACAAATGATAGGTGATTCATTCATCTCATTTTATTTATGTATTTGGTTAGAAGGTGCAAGCAATTAAGTGCATGAATTGAGGAGAGAAGGGACCAAAGTGATAAACGATAATTGAAATTACTAATTAGGTAGGTAGTATAGAATAATATGATTATGTATTTGACAAAACAAAATGTCCAAAAGTATAATTATATAATATAATTTTTTATTTTCTTGTAGTGTATAGGGTAAAATTACAATTTCAACACGTGTAGTTAATATTATTATTTTATCATTGAATTTTGCCATAATTGTTATCCAGTAAATACATTTTGGCACGTTAAACTAATCAATCATTCAATTAATTATTTTATGTAATATTTTATAAAAATAATTTAAAAAGAAAAGATTGATGAAATATTTTATGAACATAATTCAAAAATTAATAGTAAATAATTTAAAAATTAACAGAATGACTTACTAGTTAAAATAAATGCGTCAAAATGCAGCGACTTTATAACTACTATTATTGTTAAAATCAAGTGATGAATAAAGAATATTTAACAAACATAGTAATTTTTCCCAATTATATATATATATATATATATATATATATATACTCCATTATTTGCAAGGAGGAAATGTAATGTCAGCAAAAATCCATTATTTGCAAGGAGAGAATGTAATGTCAGCAAAAATGAATGAGAGCTAGTGAGTAAGAAAGATATATAAACTCCATTATTTGCAAGGAGAGAATGTAATGTCAGCAAAAATGAGAGGAGAAAGGGGTGGGCCTTTCTTCTTCTCCGCCTGCTATTTTCTGTCTTTCATCTAATAGCAAAGCAAAGCGGTAATCTCTCTCTCTCTCTATATGTATATATATATATATATATATTGGTTTCTCTCTCTAAATATATATGGTAGTAGTATAAATAAATAAATAACCAATCCCAATCCAAAACATCAATATAACAGCTGGCTACGAGTCTCTCTTCCGAATATTTATTCCTCTCTTTGAGACTTCTCGCTAAATTATTTTTTTTATATTTTTATTTTTAAAATAATACAGTGAATAGCCCGTGATTAAATGTAGTGGATCACGGTTTTTAGATTTTGACTATATATTTTAATTTTTTTTATCTCATTTACAATATAAAAAAAAATTGAAAAATAGTAACTCACTATCAATACTTCGTAGACAGTTCATATGATACGATTATTTAAAAAAAAAAGGGGCCAAAAGACTCCAAAGCATGGAGGAGAGACTTAAGGGCTTTCCGTAAATAAAAATGACCCACCTTTCCCACTTCACTCCAAATTACCAACAGCATGATTTGACATATCAGATTCTGTACTCTTAACCTCTTCCCTACAAACAAAACCCAACCCTCCCTCCTTTCTTTTCTTTTCTTTTTGTTTCTCTTTCTAAATTATTTATTTCATTTAGTTTCCTACTTGGAGTTTAATTATCAGCAAGGCTGGCTGAGCCTCTCAACGAAATATTTTTTTTTTTGTTCCGCATAGTTATATTGTTTATACTCAGTTTTGAGATTAATTTCAATCGTCCGCAGTTTGCAGAATTCGACTTTCTATTAATAAATTCATATCACTACAAATTCAATACTCTCAATTATTTCGTGTTTAATTTATAATATAGAGTCGAATTATGCGAATTGCGGATCACTAAAATTAATCTCGCGACTAAGTATAAAACAATCTATCTTGCCGAACTCAAAAAAAAAAAAAAAAAAGGGTTTAGTCAAAGCCTTCAATTATGTATTCAATTTTAGTAGTGGGGTTGGATTATTGGCAACAAACAAACTTAAATTAGCTACAAATTTTAATGGAAAGTACGTTATTAAAGAAAACTTGTATTTGAATAATAGAAGATTATTTTAACTAGAGAAAAGGATCCCATAACCTTCATCATTGCGTTTGCCCTTTTTCCTGTGCAATGCTGTTGGATGCTGAATGGTTGCAGTGTTCCCTATCTATTCCCTCCCACAAATATATGTTTTGTTTCGTTATTTCCCTTTTTACTCACTTTTTCGCAGTGAAAAAGGCGAAAATTAGGGCTTTTTTTTATCCCCAAAACGCCTCTCTTATCTACGGTTCATACAAACTCTTCATTTTCAACAAAATAAAAGTAACTAAGCTCTCTTTAACCACTTCACCATCACTTCCATCCACAATGTTGCTATTGCTACAAAAGAGTCACTACTTAAATTTATGGAAACCATAAATAATTTGAAACTTCATCCTAATGTTTAATACATTGTCGTTTTTAAATGGAGATGCATTGTCTATGGCCTTATTGGTCATCCTATCTTACACAGAAATTAAATGATATATGGAGCTCTCAAGTTTGCTTTTTACTAATCATTGTTAGTACAAATTTGGTAGACGTTTACTCTTATTGTAAAATTCATACTGTTATTCGGTTAATTAGCAGCATACTCTATATTAAAAAAATAAATACAGATTCCAATAAATTGAAACCTAAACGGTGTAATGGGAACTTTAATAATTTGATGACACTATTATTGTTTCGGTACCTTTCAAAGCCTTATTTTTCTTTTTGCTATCCGCAAATTAAATTTTTTTTATTTCATTTATTTTTTCATCCAGAAAATTTTTTAAAATACTCTGATGTTTTATTCTTGAGCTATGAAAGTACCCCCAAATTAATCCTGACCTAAATCACTGTTTTGTGTCTTTTTGCTTATTGCTTAATAAGTTTAACAATAATTAAGTTCATATATATATGTATATATATTATTTTTAGTTTCCGTAGCTTTTCAAGTAGTATTTAGCATCAAAATACTAAGGTATTGTTTGTTTCAAAACAACTTTCATACAAATACACTTTTCCAGAAAATTTAACTTCTTTGGGGTTATGGGGATGAGCTACTTCCCCTTCAACCTCCTTTAGCTCTCATTTCCCCTCCAACTTCCCCACAACTTAACACTTTAACCTTCATGAAAGTAGATTACTTCCATGGAAGTCCAACTTCTCCTTCAACTTATCCACAACCAAACAATACCTAAATTTTACATTATTTTTAGTGTTTCCTAACATAATGTTTAATGGAAGTTATAAGAAGGTTGTTTTCATATACATTAACAGCTACTAAAACAACTAATTATTTGATCGAACAAAACCCTAAAATATTACCTTCTCTTTAACTATATTTCTAGGAATCTAATGGTGGATCCTCACAAAAATGATTAACCCATTTCACCTCACAGAAAATTGGATAGAATATACTATATATATATATATAGCATAATCTAAGGTCTGAAAAATACAAGGCAGGTGCAAAGGTTGGGGATCTTATATGATATTGGCATATTCCAACATTTTTGTATATCTCAATATAGAAATGGTACAGCTGAAAAAAATGTGAAAGTTATAAATAAGATTGTAATGAAAAGCAATAAGAGAAGAGAAGAAGTGGTATGAAATTATGGTCCTTTGAGTGGAACTCTAAATCATGGAATGTCATATTGGCTAAGTGGTCCTCTTTCTCTTTCTATCTCTAGTATTACACAATAATAAGGTTTCCCATTTTGTCCTCTCTTATACAAATAAATTGATAAGAATGGTAATGGAAACAAATTCATAAAATATTTTGTATGGAGTGTTTGTTTACTTAAACATAGAATTAATAAAAGTTCAAAACACATAAATGCAATAATCACTTCTTAAAGTGTTAGAAAAGGGCAACACACACACACTCTCTCTTGTTTTTTATATTATAATACCTAACAATCAAACAAAAAAAGGAACTGATTTTTGAGGTTTTAAAGAAGAATTTTCTTTCCTATTAGGAAGAGAAACTTCATTTTCAACCTCTCATTCTTATCTTCAATTATATATAATAATTGCTGTTATTATACATAAGCTTATTATATTTAATTAGTTATTCCTATAATAATATGTTTTTCTAATTCAAAGGGTAGTACCATAGAATCCATTATTAGATTTAGGAGTAGGCTCTCCTCCTGCAAATGATTGGTGATCTAATTTTGCATTTCCCATCCAGTTTCAGTGGTGATCTAATTTTGCATTCCCATCCAGTTTCAGTCCAAAGTGAATGTGAGGAAAATGTGCCCACTGCAACAACAAAAAATATACCTTAACTTAATTACAGGAGACTGAACTTTTTGTAAGATTATGTCATGTCTTAATTGATTAGATTACCATTAATTTGCTCTAAAACTTACATTTTTGGCAGCAGTACTGAAAGCTTCTCTGTGGCTTATTTCAGGATTACTAGCCTTAATCCTTTGAATTTCCTCCCTAATACATCAAATATCAAGATCAATTCTTCCCTAAAAA
>CATIWJ010083187.1:0-11954 GCA_949640765.1 Croton laevigatus | reverse complement strand
TGGTAAATATGGCAACTATTCCAATTACAGGAGCTGGTATTAATCCTGCTAGAAGTCTTGGAGCTGCGATTATCTACAACAAGGACCATGCTTGGGATGATCATGTGAGTGCATAAACACCGTTTGATTTTAGATTTTTTTCTAATTTATATTTATTGTGAAATTTTTTTTCTGATTTATTATAAATATTGGTTCAGTGGATATTCTGGGTAGGACCTTTTATTGGAGCTGCTCTTGCTGCCATATATCATCAGATTGTGATTAGAGCCATTCCATTCAAGTCCAAAGCCTGAAAACCAAATCGGTTTCTATTTCCACTCTCTAATTTATTACTGTTGTAATTGTAATTTGTATAGACATGGCAATGCCTATGTTGTAGTAGTTCATTTCTAGATGCTTCAGTTAATAATGTAATATATTATAAAAAAAAATCAATAACGTAATATTAGCATTATTGTTAGAAATAAAATAAAGCAAATAGTTACTGCTTTTGTCATTTATTGAATCTTTATAGAAGTAAAATGGTGAACGGTTTATTGTATTGTCATTCTTGAATCATTATTCTTATATGAATTGAGATCAAATATTCTGTAGATTTATATCGATATGTTGTGTACTTAACAATATAAAAAGAATAATTTTTATAATATTCTAATTTTTTTTGTCTTAATTAACTTTTAAAAATAGAAACATTTCAAAAAAAAAATGTAAAATAGAAAAATTAATGAGTATTTTCATAAGGATATTATTTTTTATTATTTCATTTATGGGCTAACAAAAAGATTTTGAGTAAGTTAGGGTTGGTAACGTGCATTAAATTGGGCTAGGTATCACACTTTTGGCCCAACATGATGCCTGTTGTGTCCAGCTGTAGCCTATAAAACTTTGTTGACGTGAAAGTTGCAGGCACAATAACTGCAATTGAACCATTATTAAATCGGAAATAAATATTCCAATCTTAACTGGTAAAGTTGGTGGACAGAGTTGTGCTGCTTCCACCTAACCATAGAACAAGCATTGCATGTGGTGGCTCTTTAATTTCCTTCCGCAACTTCATGTGTAGAAGAAACCTATTTTTCAAACCCTCAATCCTATTCAATTTGGTCTTAAATTGGGTGTATCTTCCACCTAATACTATTAAGTTTTTCCATTTTTTAATATAATGAAGGGATTTAATTTATTGGAGTTTCGCAATGCATAATGCATTACACTCAAATGTTAAATTTTTTAAAATTTATAGAAATACAATATATTGAACCAACGTCGTTTAGTAATTATTTTATGATTCTATGTTAGAAAGTAGACTACCGTTAACTGAATGTTGTTTAGAGAAAATGTATTTAAAATCTACATTTTCATTTGCTAATTTTCACTATAAATAAAATGAATAAAAACTCCAACTTTCATCAGTTAACATTTTCATCATATTAACAGATGAGGGATGAGTATATTAACAAGTGATTACTAAAATTAGTGATTAATCAACCAGTAATTATTAAAACTAGTGATTAAATCCTTGTAGTTTTTATAATTTTTTGTTTGTATAATCTAAATTTCTAGTAGATTCCATAGAAATTTATTTAGTCATTAAATGAAGAAATTTTGAAATTAAATTTTGTACGTCTACCTCACATGTATGATGTGATGCTATATTGCAATAATGGTTAGTATGTAAATATGAAATCAATTTTGCATAATGAAATCAGTGATAATGATGGATTTATAATCGCGGATTGGGTTCTTGACAATAGGATTTTGTTACAATTGGTACTATGATTTCACCTACACTAATAAATTCCTATCAACCAACCAATAATGCAGCTCATAATTATAGGTATAGTTAACTTTTTTTAAGAAGAGAAATTAATCTTTAGTTGCTGACATGGGAATGCAACGAAATTTAATCAATAGAATAATTCTAAAATTGCACCTCAATACATAATCTAATCTAATACTGGTATATGTATTCTAATTTGATTATAAACTATAGTTGGAATCATCCACCCAATACTTAAAAAAAGATCATAAATTTATGGATATCGACAAACAAATTTAGAATGGCTTTAGCAAGTTACTATCAATAATTGATTTCATATAAGAAACACTTGTAATTTAAAGTTTGACCTCAAAATGGGCACTCGTTAAACATCTCGTTATCATTCCTAATATGTCAATCAAAAACCTTAAATTATTTAGGATTATGACTTAATTTGGTCTTTTATTTATTAAAATTTAATTTAATTAAAATTATAAAAGGGGTTAAATTAGTCAATTTACTATAAATTCAAGATCTAATTTAAAGAAAAATATAATTATGTGTTATTTTAAACATTAAAATCAAATTTAAAGATCAAATTGAAACTTAATCCAATTTTTTTAAAAGCTTCGACAATGGAGTCTTACACGTAATCGAATGTTAAAGCCACAAGAATAAGATTTACTTGGTCTAAATGAGCGTCCTTTTGGACACATTTGACACATTTGTGGAATTTATTCATGTTTCTATGAAATTATTAGTTTAAAAAAGGTCAAATATTTTATTAATTTTTTTTACCCAATCATAACCTCGGCTCGGCTACACTGTAAATACACCTATAAACAAGCCATGCACAATGTCTCCCGGCTCACTCAATCGCCATCGGCTAATGTCCAAAAAGTCAATATACGCATTCCACAAGTTAGAGAACAATTTAGGTTAACCGTTAATCACTGTTTTTTTTTTAAAATTAATTTCTCTAAACTTTCAATGCAATTGGATTACGCCAACCATTAACCCCGTTTTTTTTCTTTGCAGAGCTTGATTATTTTAATTATTACGTAATACTAGAATTAAAAAAATAATAAAATTTAATGATTTCATGGGGAAAAGAATTAACATTTGTTGAAAAATTTTAACCGAACCCAACAGAAATATATCATGTAGTTATTACTAATTATGTAATTAGAAAAATAATTCCCATACATATATTTCGTATTTGGAACAAACAATTTAAATTTTTATATTACAGAAATTAAAAAACAAATAAATAAAAATATTTATGAAAATTAAAAACAAACTAAAAGAATCCACTAGATAAGGAGTTTTGTACCAAGTAAAACGTAAAGGGAGTGTGAGTAAGGAATTTAGTCATCGAACACCGACATTTCATCCCATGCTGTCCCGAATTAAATTCATCCATGTGGCTTTAATGTCATTTTATTTTTCATGAAAATTAAAATTCTACGTAAATCGAATATATTGCAATAGCACAAACAATACTTAATAGACTTCATTGGCCAAAATCAAAATTTTAGTTGCAACCACAAACTGAAGGGAACCAATTGAAGATGTTTTGTTTTGTCAAAGACGATATAAATTTCTTCTGACAAGCCATCCAACCATGTAATAATGAACTGCAAATTTTACTTAATGCAATAGACTAACAATAGTAATTATTTTTATTTTGTGGAAGAGGCAATGACCTAATAATAAACAATCCGGTTCTTGACTATAAGTTATATGAGTTCAAATTAATTCATATAATCTTCAAATTAATTCATATAATCTCCTTCCCATGTACTAAAAAAAAAATATAAACGAAGGCAAATTTATTTAAGAAAAATCAAGAGAAAAATCAACAAATTTTTTATCACTAAAAATAAAAAAATTCCAATTATCAGTATATATATATATATATATTCCCTATAAAATGCCAATAATTGGATGATAAGATTGGTTTACCTCCATAAATGAATGAATTATAATTTTTTTTTACTGAAAAGATTATGAAAAAAACTAGTTTAGTAGACTAAGTTAATAAAATGTCAGGGACAAAATAATTTATAAATATAATAAGTGTATTAACAAAAATGGATAATAGAGAAAGAAAAAAAATTGTTATTAACTTGTTCATCATGGACTCAATTCCATAAGTTATTTTCCAAATTTTTTTAAATAATTATTTTTCAATATTATTTCATTTCTTTACATTTTTTTAGAATTGAGTAGATTCAAATTTGGTGTTGGGTTAAGTAGATTAAAATATTATTTATATATTATTAAACTACAATAATCATATTTTATAACTAACCTAAATTTACTTTAATCTAACTAACCTAACACATTAAATTATCATCATTAAACTTGAGCCTAAGGTAGGATTTTAAAATGTATATAAATGAAAAAATCGGAGGTAGTACTAGTTAAGTAATAAACAAAAAAAAAAAATTTGGGGAAAATCTTTAAAACCCAGTTTGGTAATTTAAACATTCCTACTCCCTCATTTAAAACCATAAAACGTTCCCTCTCCTATTCACGATGTCTATGATCTCTCTGTTCTGCAAAAGGTGAGAGAGAGCAAACGAGTATTTTGAAGGCAAAGCTTTCTTAGTTCTCCGATAACGGCCGAGTCATGTCGCCAAAGGAGCCTGCTCGAAAGTTTCCTTCAATAACATCATGTAACGCCTCTTCCTACGAGTCAATAGCGGCTGATCTCGACGGCACGCTTCTCATGTCAAGTAGCTCTTTCCCTTATTTCATGCTTGTAGCCGTAGAAGCTGGTAGTTTGTTGCGTGGTTTTGTTTTGCTTCTTTCACTACCTCTCGTGATCATCTCCTATTTCTTCATATCTGAAGCCATCGGAATCCAAATCCTAATTTACATCTCCTTTGCTGGCCTCAAGATCCGTGACATCGAACTTGTTTCCCGCGCCGTTTTGCCCAGGCATATGTCATTTTTATGAATTTGTTATTGCTATGTGGTGTTTGGTGAGACTGGTTTGTTAATAATGCTGGATTGTTGCAGGTTTTATGCTGCAGATGTGAGGAAGGATAGCTTTGAGGTGTTCGATCGGTGCAAGAGGAAAGTGGTAGTGACGGCGAATCCAACGATTATGGTGGAGCCGTTTGTGAAGGATTATCTCGGCGGAGATAAGGTTTTGGGTACTGAGATTGAAGTAAACCCTAAGACTAAAAGAGCCACCGGATTTGTTAAGAATCCTGGAGTCCTGGTAGGGAAATGGAAAAAACTGTCAGTTTTGAAAGAGTTCGGAGATGAATCGCCGGATCTTGGCATCGGAGATCGCAAAACTGATCATGATTTCATGTCCATTTGCAAGGTTAGTATTCAAATTTTCATTTCCTCTTGGTAATTATTATGTAGCTTTATTTTAATCAATTATCATAATCATCATGTTTTTCACTGATTATTTGCTTAATTACAGTATTAAATTTAGCAATTAATTAACTAAAGACTGTTTGTGTCAATTTTTGCGTACTAGCTGCAATAGTTCATCACACCATAATGCTGAGTGCAAATTTGGATTTTCGTAATTCAACTTTATAAAAAGGAAACTGAATGTACTCCGCTTAAATGGAAAAGCTGTAATGGCAAGAAATGTGTGTTTGATTAATGTTTCTAATCCAATGGGACCCATTGCGTTAGCCATCCCCAACTGCCCTCTTGTGCTTACGAAACGGTTAGGTTCTCCATTTAAGGAAAGAGCACTACACATGGGTCAAACCAGTAGATTCTTAATTAATAGATTGAGTAATAGGGTCTTTATTAATTTTTTCTGTTATACTTTTGGTTTTCACTTTTTTTTAAAAAAATATTTTTTAAATTACTTACACATATTAGAATTTCCGAAATTAAATACAGTGCGTCATAATTTTTAAATTTTTGCTTTATATTATAAATAAGATAGAAACAAATATGTAATCATATTTAAAATATAATGCTGAGTTAAAATTTAAAAGGTGTGATTTACTGAATTTCTTATTACAATTGGGTTTTGATCGAAGTCAAAGGATAAGTAGTGCTACACGTTATCTTTTATAATTCGATCAAACTCTAATCATCTCATAATGTTGATAAATATTGAATCGGATTGAGTTGATTAATTACAATCCAATCATCTCATTCAATTGAGTGATTAATTGGATAATGATGGACGCTTTATATTAGTTAATTCAAGAAAAATTATGAAATGTTAATAAATTACATTGAACAATAGAAGCTTGAAATTTTAATAATTTGCATTGTAATTTTATATCATGATCAATAGATTTTAGATTTTCTCTCTCAAAAAATTAGATTTTAGATTTTAGATTTTAAAATTTGACTTTGACTCACATATAAGTAAACACATGCAAAAAAAAATGTATAGACTATTTTGTGTATAAATGTATTGTTATAGATTATTTTGTATATAATTTATAATATTGATCGGAAATTTTTTAAATAAAATTTTTATCAAATGTGATGTAAGAACATCAAGTGTTAATTATTAAAAAAATTTCTGTTTGAAGCGTTCATGTAATCTTATTAATTTTTTCAAATCAGAATTTTTATCCTAGTGATAAATCACCACTGATTTATAGTCAATTATTTAGTTTTGATATTGTTCTTTAAAAAAAATAATAATAATAATAATTTTGATATGTAATTGTCGAATATAAACGCATATTAATACATCTCTGATATGGCTTTGGTAATATTTATACAGGAAGGCTACATGGTCCATCGCAGCAAATCAGCTACTCCAATACCAGTAGATCAACTCAAAAGTCGTATAATCTTCCACGACGGTCGTTTCGTTCAGCGTCCTGACCCAATGAATGCTCTAAAAACCTTCATATGGCTGCCATTTGGATTCATCCTGTCAATCATTCGCGTATATTTCAATCTTCCTCTACCTGAACGCCTAGTACGGTACACATACGAGATGCTTGGCATCCACCTTGTGATCCGCGGAACACCGCCTCCTGCTCCGTCGCCTGGAACACCTGGAAACCTCTACGTCTGCAACCACCGCACCGCTTTGGACCCTATTGTCATTGCAATTGCACTTGGACGCAAAGTTTCTACTGTAACATACAGTGTAAGTCGCCTGTCCAGATTCCTATCACCAATCCCAGCCATCGCTTTGACCCGTGATCGTGCCAAGGATGCTGCTCGTATCACGGAGTTACTCCAAAAAGGTGATTTGGTCGTCTGTCCTGAAGGAACGACATGTCGTGAACCGTTCTTGTTGCGATTCAGTGCATTGTTTGCAGAAATGAGTGACAGGATTGTGCCCGTGGCAGTCAACTGTAAGCAAAACATGTTCTACGGCACCACCGTGCGTGGTGTAAAGTTTTGGGATCCTTATTTCTTCTTCATGAACCCAAGGCCAACTTATGAGGTGACATTCCTTGATCGGTTGCCAGAAGAGATGACGGTTAAAGCCGGAGGGAAATCAGCAATTGAGGTGGCTAATTACGTGCAGAAGGTGTTGGGTAATGTTCTGGGGTTCGAGTGCACTGGGTTGACTAGAAAGGACAAGTACTTGTTGCTGGGAGGGAATGATGGCAAGGTGGAGTCTATGTACACCAAAAAGTAGCTATTTTATTCAGTCACATTTTGAGGTTCTATAAGGTGTTTTTTCTGAACTTTTATCTGCTAAATGTAGAATTATTTGGTGGTTTATTTTGTGAATTTTAATCATGTACCATTTTTAGTGATGTGATTAAGTATTGAATCAAAATTAATTCGTGATTAAACTAGCAAGTTAAACAGTATAGTTTTATGCAAAATAATGTGAGATGTAGGCATGTAGCTGGAGAACATCCAGTAAATTAGCAGTAATATTGGAATTTCTTGCTTGATCGAGTGATGGGGGATTATTACCTTTTTAGTGTATTTAGGAATAGTATTTACAGATTTGGTGTGAAAATAAAAAAATTTATAAGTTTGGTGTGTTTTTGCTTTTTTTTTTTTTTAACTTTCTTCAGTGCTCCAATCTAAGTAGCGCACTGACCCCATGTCATGATCTTCATTCTGTGCGCCAAATGAACTAGCGCACTGACCACGTAAAATTCAAATTGCATGCAAAGATGGGTGCGCCACTTGAGTAAGCGCACCGAAAAAAAAAAAGAAAAAGATAATAAGTCGCCGCCATTGTGAATGAAAATGCATGATGAAAATTTGGTTAGGTGTGCCACTTGAATAGGAGCACCAATTTTTTTTTTAAATTTTTTTTAAAATAAAATGATAAATTATTTATATTTAGTTCCGAAATTAATTTTAAAGAGTTACAGTTTATATATTTGACTCTATTTTGACAATATCGCCTAAAATAAGTAGAACATTTAAGTTTAACAGTTTCAACGGTTCTACTTATCTAATGTGATATTTTTAAAACAGAGTCAAAACTGTAAACTGCAACCCTTTAAAATTAATTTCGGGACTAAATACAAACAATCTATAATTTTTTTTTAAAAAAAAAATTAAAAGAAATTTTTTAAAAAAAATTATAGATTGTTTGTATTTAGTCCCGAAATTAATTTTAGAGGATTACAGTTTACAGATTTGACTCTGTTTTGAAAATATCATATTAGATAAATAGAACCGTTGAAACTGTTAAACTTAAATATTCTAATTATTTTAGATGATATTGTCAAAATAGAGTCAAATCTATAAACTGTAACCCTCTAAAATTAATTTAGAGAATTAAATACAAATAATTTATAATTTTATTTTAAAAAAAATTAAAAAAAGAATTGGTGCGCCTACTCAAGTGGCGCACGAGCACCAAACTAAATTTCCATCATGCATTTTCATTCACAATGGCGGCGGCTTATTTTCTTTTTCTTTTTTTTTTCCTGTGCGCTTACTCAAGTGGCGCACCCATTAAATTTGCATGCAATTTAAATTTTACGTGGCCGGTGCGCTAGTTCATTTGGTGCACAGATGGTCAGTGCGCTACTTAGACTGACGCACTGAATAAAGTTGAAAAAAAAAAGGGCAAAAACACATTAAATTTATAAATTTTTTTATTTCCACACCAAATCTGTAAATACTATTCCTAAATACACTAAAAAAAGTAATAATCCCCGAGTGATGGTATGTGGATTTTGATCAGAGGTGGAGGAGTGATCTTCCGTAGTCCATTTGATCTTCATTTGTTTAGCCCAATTCAAACCAAACCTAGCCCTTGTAGGCTGTACTAACACAACACAAGCCCATGTTACACATGGTCTGTAGGCATATGTTTTTTTTATTATTTAATTAGGATATTTTACTAAAAATTGAAATATAAATTCAATCCATCACATAAATTTAATTTATTACTTGAAAATTAAAGAAAAATTTGTAGTTCAAATTTTTGCTATTAATAACCTATGATTAGGTTCAATATGACTTGAATTTTTTCCCCATGACTTAAAATTATTTTTTCCATTTCTTTTCAATGTGAGGGTTAGTTCATTCTAATTAATAGACAGTTGTTCTTGCTTGATGCTAGTTCTCAAGTGCAGGCTCAATGGTTGGAAGGAAAAACTTTTGTCTCAAGCAGGAAAAAAGATTTTAATTATGCGATCCCTCTATTTACTTTCTCATGTTTTAAGGTGTCATCATCATTGTCAAGGGAGATAAATGCTATGATTCGCCAATTTTGGTGGGGTTAGAAAGAATCTGAACAACGTATTTGTTGGATTGCGTGGGAGAAAATCTGTATGCATAAAAAGGATGGAGGGTTGGGATTCAGAGAATGGGAAGTCATGAATTTAGCTCTTTTAGCCAAACAGTGTTGGAGATTATTGATTCAGCCAGATTCTTTATTAGCTCGCCTCTTGAAGGGTAAATATTAACCTTATTCAGAATTTTTAAAGGCTGAGGCTCTGACTTCTGCTTCATGGGGCTGGAAAAATATTATTTGGGGACGACAAGTACTTGAAAAAGGGCTTAAATGGGCAATTCGGGATGGCAGATACGTGGCTTGCTTTGATGACCCTTGGATTCCTAAGGAAGCTCCTTTTATAGCGGACCTTTTATCTAGAAGAGACACAGATTTATTTTGGGTTCGCAGATTTATTTTGGGTTCGCCAGTTGATAAAGACCGGTGGTAGAGAATGGGATGTGGATAGGGTAAGAAGGAATTTTTCAGAAAGAGATGTGGATGCAATTCTCAATATTCCTTTGGTGAATTCTCAGCTTTCGGATTACTGGGTTTGGCACTATACTTCCAATGGGAAATATACGGTTCACTTGGGCTATTAAGAAGCTTTGAAAATTTTGTTGTCGAGAAAAAGACAAGTTAGGCCTCCTACTTCCTTTCCTTGGTTTAGTATTTGGAAGTTAGATGTTCCTTCAAAACTGAGGAATTTTCTTTGGAGATTGCTTTGAGGAGGTTTAGCAGTGGGGGTGAATATGGCTAAAAGAATCCCAGGTATGTCTGATTTATGTCCTTTTTGCCTGGATGTAGAAGATGAAAGACATTTAATTGCCCCTTTACACAAGCTATTTGGTTTTGTGCTCCCTTTGGATTGAGAATTGATCAAATCAACGGTAATTCTATTATGGAATGTTGGAAAGAGTTAATAGAAATATGTAAATAGAGGGCCTTGGGGAAAGAATTGTTACATTTTACTGTTTTTCTTTTATGGCATATATGGAAAGTCTATAACATCTGCGTTTTTGAAGGGAAGAGGTTGGAAGTATGTGAAATAATTAATCTTGCTGTCAAATATTGGCAAGAGTGTGATAATTTGCAGAGTGAAGAGAATACTACTTTGGTTGGCGAGAGGGAGCATGAAGTCAAAGATCGAGGGGAGGAACGACAATTTCAATTTTATGTGAATGTTGATGCGGCTGTGGATGAAAGGCTAAAAATGGGGGCTATTGCTTTAACAGTAAACGAACATGATGAGTTGGTTTACTGGAGAGTTAAACAGTTTCGCTTCATAACTAATCCTTTGCTTTTAGGGGTGTTAAAAAAAAAAACTGCCAACCGAAAATCGAACCGTAAACCGAGCCGAACCGAACCGAAATTTCGGTTATTTTCGGTTTTCAGTGATTATCGGTTAAAAATCGAACCGAACCGAATTTTTCGGTTCGGTTATCGGTTCGGCCAGTTCAAAATCGAACCGAACCGAACTGATAATCCTAAAAACCTTTGATTTCCGCCAAAACGTAGTAGTTTTAGATCAAAATGTAGTCGTTTTAAACCTGATTTATTAACTAAATATGAACTTCGGTTTTAACCATAAATCGAACCGAAACGAACCGATAATATCGGTTCGATTCGGTTCGGTTTCCAGCTATATCGGTTCGGTTTCGGTATTTTCTTATCGGTTCGGTTCGGTGAACCGAACCTGAACACCCCTATTTCTTTTAGAGGCTTTAGCTATAAATCAGGCGTTAATGTTGGTTGGAGAGAAGAAATGGGAGAATGTTGTTATTTTGACTGACTGTAAATCGCTCTCTGACTAGGGGTGTTCAAGAAAAATTGAACCGATTGAAACCGACCGAAACTGAACCGAACCAAAAGGTTCGGTTCGTTTTTCGGTGCAAAATAAGTGTAAACCGAAAACCGAACCGAACCGACCGAATATGTTTGGTTTGATTAAATATTTTTATATAAGTTTATTTGGTTTGATTAAATATTTTGGAATATGTTTGTTTGGTTTGATTAAATATTATGGAATAGGTTTTATTGGTTTGATTAAATAATTTTGGAATAGATTTGGATTGGTTCATGCTTTAAACCACATAGGTTTGAACCAGAAAATCACATATTAATGAAGGAGTTACACATTTCGGGTTTTGGCCGAACCGAACCGAACCGATAAAATCGGTTCGGTTTTCGGTCGGTTTTAAACTGTTTCGGTTCGGCGTTCGGTCCCATTTTTTCGGTTCGGTTTTACCCTCGGTTTGGTCTTATCGGTTCGGTTCGGTCACCGAACCGAACCATGAACACCCCTAGTTCTTTGTGTTTTTCTTAATGTAAAATTTTCTTTTGCTCCCTATTCTTTCATAGCTCTTTATTTTAATCCAACTCTTGCTCCAATCATTAACTTTTATCCTTTTTCGGTTTACTTGGTTAAATTTTTATTTAATTAGATGTAATTTTCAAATTAGCATAAGCCTAGAAAATTTCGGTCGTTAAAAAACCGACCAATACAAACAATGGTTGACTGAGGACATAAATTATCCA